>CAWUER010000520.1:0-97067 GCA_963921195.1 Pegoplata infirma
AAAATTTTAAAATAATTTTATAATTTTGTATTATAAAATTTTAAAAATATTACAATAATTTATCATTCAAATAAAATAAAAAACAGAATAAAAAAATATTGCATATTTATTTTTTATAGCTGTTTAAAAAAATCACATAAGGCTGTTTTTTTTAAAACCCCCTTATGAAACTCATACCATAGTATCGCGATTAGTGCTTTGGATTGTTGCAGACTCCATGAATTCTCTTACAAGTGTAAGAAGTCTGCTCTCTCCAAAACCCTTATCAAGGTCGTGAAGATGGACAAACTCATCCCACAATAGGATTCCAGTCCGGTCATAGGAGCAGCGGAAGTATTCCTAACAATTTAATTCGCTATTTAATTACCCTCAAAATTTTGTTTCGCCCGGCCCGCAGTTCTAATCGGTATCACGATCTAAAATTTGCGTCCAAAGCGAAGTTCAGAGTTTGACAACCATACGTTTTCGGCAGAAATAATTTTGATTTTCTTTACATTTTCGTGATCGTTGACCTAATAATAGTTATTCCACAAAAAATTGGACCACTAACCCCCCTCTTTCCTCTTATTTTTATTTTTAATCTCTAAACCGACTTAATGACCTTTATTTCACGTGATAACAAAAGGTATTTTTGTCCGTAAAATGCTTATTTATATTTTACAAACTTTCGGGGCTTACAGTGAGTAAGTGGATACAGTTAGAGATTTTCTGAAAACTAGACTTTTGTTGCCTTAACTCTTCTCTACAATTTACCCTTTTGCTCATTTATCCTATCTTTTACCAGAACAAATATAATCGCCAAAAACCCATTGGCAAGTACACTTGCCTGTGATCGTCAAAGGGTTAAAGATATATCGCTCATTTACTTGTATAGTGTCATAACTCAAAATATTTGTTTTTGCAGAAAACGCGTATAAAGTTTACACTTGAAACTGGGTTTCCATTGAAAAAGGCCGGTACATAGAAAATGTAAAAATGGCGGGCTCTCTTCCCAAACGGTGAGTTTAAAATATATTAAAACGGATTTTTGACACAATATAAAGCATGATAACGAATACATCTGTATCAATAACTCAAAAATTACATATTTTGAGTTATGATACTATACAAGTAAATGAGCGATATTTTTTACACAAACATTATTTTTGGGTAATTTTTTTTTCACCTAAAATTGTGGGAAAATTTTTATTTCAATAAAAAAAAAAAGATTGTCAAAATGAATTTCTTTTACCGATTTCAACTAAATCTAATTTTTAAATAAGGGTTTTTGCTGTAATCATTTTTACTTTGTGGAGGGTATCAATTACGATTGCCAAACGTTAAATCCCGAAATCCCGAATCGGATTACTCATTTTATAGTTATATGAAATGAGATTGTATGGATTGGGAGCCTTAAAATTGAAATACCTTTTATATTCCCTATAGGGAATTCTGGGAAAAACCACCAGCGGGGGAACATCAAATTGAGGGTACAACGATGGATCAAAGATGCAACAGGTAACAGATGGTGAAGTCTACTGTAAGGAACTAGGAATGGAGTATAGTTAATGGCTACAGGACGGTTGTAATATTTTTCGGGCGGAACTGTTTGCAGTGTCAGAGGCAGCTAGACTCATGATGAGCCCGATCAACTGTGCTGGGTTCCGTGTCATCAAAATATTCCAGGATATGAAAAGCGGAGCTAGCCTGCTGTGGACTCAATTCTACCTTTAAACCACAGTACATCAATTGTAGGTTCACCGGGGTGCATTTGATGTGTGTAAGTATTAGTGGCAGCAAATGGTGTAACTTTTGACGTTGCATCCAAAACGTAAACAAAAACCATCAATACATACACAAAAGCTTACACGTTCAGTAGAGTGCACAGAATAAAAATTCTTTTTTTTTAACCCTGCTGTTAGGTTAGAAAAAACTTACGGATGTTAGGTTAGTGGACCATTTGGTCCATACTTAATATTCAAACAAAATAACAATTTAATATTATATTTTTATATATTTTGGATCATTTCTACCTAAATACGATTATTTTAAGCTTAACTCAACGTTAGAGATGGGTGCGTGAGTGAATTTTGGGTCACGCTCACGCAAGAAATGTTATAATCGCTCATGAATCACTCACTCGATTTTTTTCTTTACTCACGCTCACTTACTACTCACGTCAGTAAATCTAAAATAAGTTACGATCATGCGTGACTCACGTGACTCATAATTACGCTCACCCCAATTCACGCAATATTCACTTACAAATACACAATTTTAAGGAAATTAAAAAAAAAAAATCATATATTAGCAGACCGTTAATTTGAATTTTAACTGATTGCTTAACGAAAAATAAAAATAAAGCTATAAATAAAACTGAAAACAATACAAAAAAATTATATTGAATCACGCAAGAAAAATGGCACTCACGCAAAAATTAGGCTCGATTTCTAATAACTCACACATAAAAGTTTTGGAATCACACTCACTCAAGCATGATTCTCGTAATTAACTAGACTTTCGCTCGAGCGTGAGTCACGCGTGATTCACGAGAACCACGCAAATCACGTTACCAGCACCCATCTTTACTCAACACAGCTAATGTAAACATTTGTTGAAGGATTCCCTTTTTTCATAATCTTTACTTTAGAGATTGTTTTGTATTACAATTCAACAAAAGGTACATATGATAGTTTTGTTTTTTCCTATAATTTCTAATGATTCATCTCATTTAGGTGGCGTGGATATTGCTGATCAAATGGTTGGTTCCTACAGCACGAAACGCGCAATAAATCGATGGCCTTACGTTACATTTGCAAACATACTTGATATCCCAGAAAAACCTTAAACATGGTAACGGTTATGTAATGCATTACCATGTAATGAATAGCCCAATACAAATTAAAAATGTGCATTAATTTTCGCCTACCGCTTACCATAGGCATTCACTATATTTATTTTTCATGCATTATGTAAAACTCATGCATTACTTTGAGTGACATCCCAAACAAAAAGAATCAATCAAGTATAGGGTATTGTAAGGTTGCCTTATTCTAATTTTTGTTTGGGATAAGACTCAAAGTAGCGCATGAGTTTTACATAATGCGTGAAAAATACAAAAAAGTTATGCCTATGGTAAGCGATAGGGAAAAAAATGCAAATTTTTGTTTTTTTTTGCTATGCATTACATGGTAATGCATTACATGGCCGTCACCATTTTAAAAGTTTTGCAGGAATATCCGCTTTGAATGCGTTCATCCAATTTTCTAAAATCGACGTTTCATGGGCTCCGGCTATCGAATCGCAGGAGAAAATATACTATGGACCAAATGGTCCCTTAACCTAAGATACGTAACTTTTTATTTTTCTCAGTCCTGGTTTAAGTCAGAACCTAGATTTTTTGTAAATAACATTGTTTTATAAAAAGACCCCATGAGCAAAAAATATAAGCCAGTATATATCACCGTTCAAAAGTTACAAAGGTAACAATCCAAAAATTGGACCAAATGGGCTTAACCTAACAGCAGGGTTAAGTCGTACCTCCTAAATTTGTTCTTTTTAATGAAAAAAAAATCGGTTTTTTTTGGGGATTCCTAAAATAATATCTTAAAGTCGCGCTTGCGGCTTTTTACGAAAATCTACGAATTTAAAATTTTTAAGTTACTTTAATTGTTTGAATGCTTTAAATTGGTGAAATAAAAAACAAAGTTATAAAAAACAAGAATTGTATGGGTAACACCCAGTGACGTATCCAGGAATTTGAAAACAGGGGGGCACGATTCCCAAATTTTTTTTTGTCATCGTCTACTAATATTTTTTATTAAATACATCCATAATCTTTCCCCCTCCCCCCACCCCCCCCCCCCAACACGATTTCGTCTTTATTTATGTACAAAATGAATTGGAATATAAGATTTTTTTTATAAAATCTCAAAATCTTTGTACAGGAAAAATTTTTAAAATCTAAAAAATTTCTTTTAAAAAATTATAAATTTTTGTTGAAAATAATGTCTGACAAATTTTTAGATATTAATGTTTCTTTAGAAAAAACTTTTCAAAATCTGAGAAAAAATGTATCTTACAATGGAAGTCCAACATTGGTATGGGTTTAAAATTTTTTTTAAAGAATTTCCAAATTACTTAAAAATATTTGGTTTTGAATACCGAGTGGCAGTTTTGAATTTAAATATGGTGCCCAATTTTTTAAAAATATTACAGATTTGCTTAAAGTTCTTCATGCACGGGTCCTTGGAGTCTCTTAAGAAGAATTTGCAGTTGGATTTTTAAAATTCAAAATGACGGATCCAACATGGGGATTTTTTTTTTTTAATTACAGATTCAGTCAAGACTCTTTACGCACCGGTTTGTTAGGTTGGTAAATTAGAATCTGCCATTCGAAAATCTAACTTCAGATTCTTACTTAGCGACCGCAAAAGCTCGGGCATAAAAACTTTTGTTTAATGTATTTTTTGAATAAAATTAAAAAAAATGTTAAATCGAAAAGGGGGGGCACGTGCCCCCTGTGCCCACCCCCTGTATACGCCCATGGTACCACCTTAAAGGGTAAACATAGAGGGTAAGTATGTTTTAAAAAAATTTTTGGGCAGAAAAACTACTGGGGGTCGCTCATATGTACATTTGACTCGTCTAGAGGCACTCTTGGGAAAGCTATAGCGGTAGGAACATTTTTTTTATAAAAATGTTGTTTTCTTATGGAAGCCCTTATAGGAAATGGAGATAGGGCTTAGGTATGTTTGGAAAAAAAGTTTTTTTACTCTGGGGCAGTTGTGGGGTTTTTTGTGAACTCTTACACCCAACAAAAAAAACCCTACAACTGTCCAGGAGTCGCCTAAAAAGGGGTAAAATGTGAGACCGACAATTTTCAATCCCAAACATTTTTGCCAAACATACCTACGCCCAGGGGCGTATCCAGGATTTTATTTCGCAGGGGGCCCAATTTTTTTTTTTTTTTTAATTTACATATCTGCACATATTTTATAATTTTTCTCCCACCATCTTTTCCATACAATAAAATGTAAATGATTTTTCTCCCAAAAATTTAATTTTTTTTAAGATATGTATTTAAGACATTTTTGTATACAAAAAGTGTCAGATTCTAAGACAGTTTTTCTATTGAAAAGTCGCAGATTTTCAGACATTTTTCCAATAGAAAAAGTCTCAGATTCTAAGACATTTTTCCTATAGAAAAGTATCAGGTTTTGAGACATTTTTCCTTAAGAAAAAGTCTCAGATTCTGAGATATTTTTTCTGTAAAAAAATTCTCAGATTCTGAGACATTTTTTCTATAGAAAAATTCTCAGATTCTGAGACATTTTTTCTCTACAAAAATTCTCAGATTCTGAGACATTTTTTCTATAGAAAAATTCTGAGCCTCTGAGACATTCTCAGATATCGAGACATTCTCAGATACCGAGACATTTTTCCTATAGAAAAATTCTAAGATTCTAATACATTCCTATACTTATAAAAAGTGTCAGATTCTGATATACTTTCCTTAAGAAAAACCATCAGGTTCTAAAGAAAAAGTATCAGATTCCCAAAAATGTTTCCTATTGAAAAAGTCTTATATAATTCTGAGGCGTTTTTTTTTCTAAAAAAAGCTTAGATTCTCAGACATTCTTCCTAAAGAAAAAATCTAAGATTCTGAGACATTTTTCCTACTGAAAAATTTTCAGATTCTGAGACATTTTTCCTATTGAAAAATTTTCAGATTCTGAGACATTTTTTCTAAAGAAAAATTTCAATTTCTTAGATATTTTCTATATAAAAAAATTCAGATTCTGAGACATTTTTCCTATTAAAAGCATTCCCAGATTCTGAGACATTTTTCGTGTAGAAAAATTCTCAGATTCTAAGGCCTTTGTCGTATAAAAAAATTTTCTTAGATTTTGAGACATTCGTTTTAGATTCTGAGATATTTTTTCTATAGAAAAATTCTCAGATTTTAAGACATTTTTCGTATAGAAAAATTCTCAGATTTTGAAACATTTTTCCTATGAAAAAAGAAATTTATACATTTTTCCTATAGAAAAATTCTCCGATTCTAAGACATTTTATAATAAAATAAGTTTTAGATAGCATAAGTGTCTGATTTTGAGATATTTTTTCAAAAAAAAAGTCCTCTGATTCTGAGATATTTTTATGTATTTAAAATAGTCTCAGATTCTGAGTAAAAGTCTAATTTTTTGAGCTTCAGTTTCTGAGACAATTTTCCATTAGAATTTTAAGTTGAAACGTTTTAAATTCTTAAAGAAACATTTTCAGATTTTGAGGAACTTTCTTGCAGAAAAATTTTGCAGACTCGAAAAATTTTCCTTCAAAAAAATTTTCAGATTCTGAAATGGTTTTAAATTTTTTTTTAAGAAGTTCTTTTACATTTTACATAATATTTAATGCCAAATACTGAAATTTGTGAAATCATTTCGGGGGGGGCCCGGGCCCCCGGGCTTTCATACAAGGATTACACCGATAAAATTGCTCCTAGCTCTAACTATTTTAAGGTTGGCCTTGGAGGAGACAAATATATGACCGACCCCCAATAGTTTTTCAACCCTAACAATTTCAGAACTCACTTTCTATCTATCTTCAACCATTAACTTGATCCCCATACAATGCTATCTATTTTTCAACTATTTGTTTTATTATATCCGCTCCTACCGCTTCAAGGGGGCCTCCTAGAGGGGTAAAAAGCAAGATCGACTTTTACCCCCAAACATTTTTTTTGAATATACCAACAACCTATCTTCACCTGCTAAGGTTGAATCCAGGCAATATTTCAAGTTGTAATATAAATTTTTTTAAAGAATGGGATTTATCTCATTGAATGGGCAATATCTTATGGAATGGACCATACATATTTTTGCGTAAATCTCCTTTTTGATGATATTTTTATTTCACCAATTTAAAGCATTTAAACAATTTAAATAATTTAAAAATCTTAAATTCGTAGATTTCCTTAAAAAAGCCTCAATCGCGACCTTAAGATATTACTTTAAAAATCCCCAAAAAAAATTTTTTTCATTAAAAGGAACAAATTTAGGGTGTAAGGCCTTAAAAAAAATATTTTTTTTCTGGACATTCGAACGTACAGGCACACATCCTAGTGATGATTTTACTGTACTAATAACCATACCACCATATTGGAAAGTACGCAATTAGCACCATTGTTTTCATACTACTTTATACTGTGCTTCAAACGCAATTATGACCAACGTGTATCCGGCCTGGATCCTATTTATATGGAAATCAGGAAGTATTTCGAACGCCAGATTCAAAATTGGAAAGCAATCACTACTGTATTCAAACGAAGGCTCTGTGGATCCGGGGCAGAAAAAAAGGTCAAAAAGCCTTCTTCATATGCATAAAGAAGATCTAAGAAAGTAGATAGGTTTAAATATAGGGCAAACTGAAATGTTATTTGATAATGTTGAAATTAATTAGAGATGACTTTTGCAGATGGTGTGGGAACGAATTGAAAAATTCATTCCATTATCTTTGTCAGTGCCCTGCACTATCTCGCACTCGATTTAATTGTATTGGCTCTTACTTCATTCAGATTATGGAACAACTTACACGGGAAGTATCTCAACCCCTCTTAACCAATTTGCCTGAAACTTCAAATTCGTGTCGAATTAAATATAATAAAGATAACTACGTATCAATATGGATATCGTAGGTCTATGTTTTCTCATAAATACCCCCCAAAATTTACAGATTTTCATAAAAAACATTTTTAGTTTTTTTTTTTTTAAATATCCTTTATGTATTTTTCGCCATTTCTTCGATATTCCAGAGCAAATAAAAATTTTTATAGAGAATGTATTACCAAGACCAACTACAAACATGTTAGGTCTATTCCAGCGGTTACCAACCTTTTTGGCTCGCGTACCACTAATTTTAAATTTAATCAGCCGCGTACCCCTTAACGAGTTTTTTGTTTTTTCATTAAACACTTTTTATATAAATATGGTTAGAAATTTAAAACAAATTATATTGTAAAGTTTAATTAATTGTAAAACTTTTACTTTTATATCAGACTTAGGCTGGATTACTCAATGCTCCGTTATAAAATAACTCTCCGTTAAATTTAACTTTTTCATACAAATTTTGACATAAGACTCCGTTAAATCGGCACTTAGCAGCTAACTTTTTATTGAGTAATCCGCCCTTAAAGTTTTTATAAAAACAAAAACACGAAAATTCATAATTAATGAAAACTAAAAAAAAAGTTTATGATGACACTGTTGAATAAATTCATAGAAATTCGCATTCCCATGAATAAAATTACATCAAGCTAAAAAATGTTGAACTCCTTATTCCAATATTGTCTTCTAAATTTTTCTATCACGTAAGATTTTTAAGATTTTTCGAATTTGAATATTGAAAATTGGTAATTTGGCACTTTTTGGGTCTCCCCTGTAACGTATTCTTAAGTTGCTCACACAAAATAGAACTACATTTAGTATAAACGTGATTCCAATATAGATATAGACGTTTGAAAAAATCAAAATCAACTGTTACGCTTTTATATTCTTTATAAATCATTCTAAAATTTTCAAACGAGAATATCTCAAAAATGGAGCATGGTAGAAAATTTTGGATTGCAGTTTCGGATTCAGAAGGTCCATTTTATGTAAAATCAAGTCCTATTTTGTTGCACTAACTTAAGAATACGTTAAATTTCAAAAAAATTAAAAAAATATATTTTTTCCAAAAACCCCGAACTAAAACCGCTTGAAGAGGACTAAAAGTACTCTCCGAAAAATTTTTGTATTTTTTTTTCCGTTATCAGCTTAAAAACGCGCTCTGAGTTTTTGTTCCTTTAAGTTAAAAAACACACTTTTTACAAAAAAATTTCACTTTCATTTTTCTCAAAGTTAATCGTTAGACATTAAAAAAATATTGCTAAAAAATTAAAGTTCCTTAAAACCCTCGAATTTCAATTATTATTTGCACTTAAGTAATACAATTTTATAATTATTTAAATAAGTTTTTTATAACCACGCCCACAAAAGGAGGCGAAACAAAACGACTTTTTTGTATATCCTGCATGACCTTAAACCTTTTTCGACATAAAATTGTTTTATTTGCTTACCAAAAAAAAAAATCCTGTAAAAAATTGAGTTTTTCAGAGGTTGGTTGAGTTCTTCAAGGGGGAGTTTTGTCCCCTGGTCCGATTTTGCCCTTTTACGAACTTAAACTGCATATGACCTTGAGACATATTCGTGCCAAACGTCAGGAGTCTAGACATTCTATAAATATCTTAGAATCGATCACAGATTAATATATACACCTTCTGGGGTCTTAGTCCGATATTTCGACGCGTTACACACGGAATATCAAAGTGAGTATACCCCTGTGATTGGTGGGTATAAAAAGTACTGAAAGAAGTGGTCGAGAGAAACTATTAGTATTTCCGTACTCTATGGACTTCAACCAGCTCGAATTTTTATATGAGAACTTTCGCATTTTTTTTGGTGTAGCACATTGATATTATTTAATGGTTTTACTAAACAAAAAAAAAAAATGCGAAAAAAATAATTAAAATTTCGCGTACCCCCGTGGGCAGTTTCGCGTACCCCCTAGTGGTACGCGTACCATAGGTTGGTAACCGCTGGTCTATTCGATTACCCAAATTTCTTACTATTTTTTACTACAACTGGAAAGTTTGTTTACTTTTTGTATTGATAACACCGCTCTACAAATCTGAGGGTTGTCGCTGCGTTTTGAATGAAACCGAAAAAAGTTTATAGGTTTTGGTTTCAAGATTCCAAAACGGTCACTCAAATTTTTCTATCACGTCACAATTTTGAGAAAATCGCGGTTAAAGTGTCAAAAAAGGCCCATTTTGGCCATTTTTGAGCGCCTATAAAATAAGATCCTGACATGCGAATGACTTGATATCAAGCTCATTCGAAAGTGCTTAATTTTCTCTTTAATATAAAATTAAATCTTCTTGGAATTTAATTTTTTATAATGGTGAAAAGACCATTAGACACAAGTGCTTTAAATCTAATATTTACGTGTGTTTTTGTATGGAAATTTGTTAAAAAACACTGTGTAAATAAACTAAATATTTAAAAAATGGAAGGTTTTTTGCTAATGATTTTTTTACCATTTTAGAAAATTAAATTTCAAGAACATTTTATCTTGTCTTATAGAGAAAATCACATACTTTCGAATGAGCTTGATACCAAGTCAATCGCATGTCAGGATCTTATATTATAAGCTTTCAAATAGGGTCCAAAATGGCCTTTTTCGGCATTTTAACCGCGGATAACTCAAAATCCTGACGTGATAGACATATTTGGGTCGCAGATTTGGAATCAGCGCAACAAACACTACATAAATCACTTACCAGAATCCAATACGCATTTTCATGTTGAGCTGTGTAATTTCCAGCTGTAGTAAAATGAGTAAACAAATTTTAGTAAGGTAATCGAATAGACCTATTATGTAAGCTTTTTAAAACTAAAAAAAAAATTTTAAATTTTAAGAGTAAGACCCTTATCATCTAATTTTTTTGTGGTCACTTTTGGAACTCAAATACTTGTCCGACCAAAATGAAACTTTTTGTCATTAATAAGCTAATCAAGCTAAATTATAATAAAAATAAAAATCGATTTTTTTTTTTTGATTGTGTGAATTTTTTTTTTTAACCCAAAGTTAGAGGCCCGGTAGCGACCCTAAACCTTAATGAAAAAATCTGAAAAAAATCACGTGTTATTTTTTTTACGGTGCTTTATATATATTACGGATGGCCCATTCAAAAATCCAAAAAAAAAGTGTCATATATGAACCAGCCTACTATACACCCATCCTTCGGTTAAGTTTTATGTTAAGTTGTTCCTAAATTTTCGGGTTTTCTGTACTAAATATGTAAAACTTAACGGAAATTATTCAATACAGGCGCCCCAGTAGGCTAGTTGGTAGCGTGCTAGCCTATGAGTCTGGGGGTCGTGGGTTCGATTCCCACCAGAGGCCTTGGTCTGATTCGCTACAACGAGACGAAGGTCCTTGTTACCAGTTCTCGGTTAGGTAAAATTAGTATATGATTTGTAATTATATGGTAATTCTTAATAAAATAAAATAAAATTATTCAATACACTCAAAAAAAAAAAAGTTTGTAAATTTACAAGTAAAAGGTCTTGTAATTCTATTTTACTAATATTTTTGTCTTTTTACAAAAATTTTTGTATATTTAATAAAACGAAAACTACAGTTTGCTTTGTAATTTTACTATTATATGTTGGTAAATTTATTTTACAAATTTTTTAGGTAAATTTACAAAAAAGTGAATTATTTTACAAATTAAAAAAATATTACAAGGTGTTTAGTTTTTTTACACAAGAAAACTGTAATTGTACAACATAATTTTACTTGATGTTATTTAGTCTTTTTACCAAAAAAATGTTTTATTACAAACATTTTTTTTTTTTAAGATCGTTTACAAGGTTTTCAGTTTGAAATGTATGTATTGAAAAGTACAAAATTCCAATATAATTTTACAAAGCCTATTTTATTACTAGAATTAATGTTGTTTTACAAAAAAAAAATAATTATTCAACAATAGGACACGCAAAAATTTTCTAAGTTCAGATTTTTTTTTTTTTTTTTGGAGTAAAAAATTTAGTTAAAAATAATTTTTTATAAAAAAATTTTTACACCATTTTTTTGGTAATTTGCGTTAAGTAAAATACCACAATTTTTATGTGTTTCTACTATATAATTGTTCTAGTATTTGTTTTGTATTTTTACCATTTTTTTGGTGATTTTACCATATTTTTTTGGTAATTTTTTTTTAAATTTGGTACCTAAAATGGTAATAGAAAGCTGCCAATTATGAAAAATCAAATTTTTCTTATTTTAACTGGTAGTTAAACATCCAATCTACAATATCCAAATTTTTTTTTCCGATTTTTTAAAAATACTTGTGAAAATAATTAAAAATTAAAAAAAAAAAATTGTTATTTTTTGACTAATTTTTCCTGAAAATATAAGAAATTTCTTGTGTAGCCTCCTTCGCAATTCTCATATGTTCTACTTAAGAAAAACGAAATGTCGAGAAAAAATAAAAAAGTGCAGTGTTATACATTAAAAAGTATGTTAAAAGTGCTCAAGTGAAAATATATTTTCAGGTTGTTGAAGTGCTACTCCAGCTGCCGAAGAAGGAAAAATAAGATGCACCAATGGAAGAAACCATTAAATTTACAAAACCAATATGTAAATAAACCAATTTTTTTGTAAATTTACAAAACAAATATGAAAATTTAAAAAAACAAAATTGTATACTTACGAAAAACGTTGTAATTTTACAACAATGAAATAGAAAATCAAAAACAATATTGTAAATTTACAAATTTTATGGTTAAACTACTGTTTTTACGGCAAAAAAATTAGGAAAAATGGTACATATACAATAAAAATTGTAAAGTTACCACTTTTTATTGTAAATATACAAGTTTTTTGCATAAAAAACAGTAGTTTAACCAAATAATTTGTTAATCTACAATTTATTTTTTTCATTTTCTATTTTTCCTTGTAAAATAACAACCTTTTTCTGTAAGTTTACAGTTTTGTTTTGTAAATTTACCAAATTTTTTGCAAATTTACAAAAAAAATGTTCACCTCGAAGATGATATTTTACAAAAAAAATTGTAAATTTACATTATTTTTTGTTAAATCAATTTACAAATTATCCCCGTAACTTTACGGGGATTCTTGCTAGTACATATTTTACAAAACCTGCCCCGTAAAATCACGGGGATTTTATGTCATTTTACAAACTTTTTTTTTTGAGTGTAGTATCAATATATTCGGTAAGGCCAAATTGCAAACACTTGGGCATAAGATTGTTTCAATTCTTGAATTGACACCAGAAATTGGCTGGAATATGTATGTTCAAAATTAAGTCGACTTACTGAAAAGGTTTGCTTAATGACAATTCAAAAGGTAAATGCTGTAACACATATTTTAGAGGCGTGAATAAGTTTTCTAATCTACTTATCAGCTCAAAATACAATGTGGTTATTTGCAACCCCTTGTAATTGACTTAAATACTTTGTAAGTTTTTAGTTTTGTATTTAGTTAAATAAAATAATGATATTTGCTACTTAAATTTTCACCCTTGCAACATTTACTGTATAATACGAGTACTAAATCACAATTTACCACAAGAATGTTTATCATTATATGACACATATTTTTTTTGTTGCCATAAAATATTTAAATTACTTAAGGTTTTTATGTATGTATATTGCCATGAAAAAAAAAAGCACAGAAACAAAACAAATAAATAAATATTTAACACTTATGTACATGAATTTCTAGATACATATTGTATTTGTATACTATGTACAACGTACATACATTTTCCATATCTGCAAGTCGTAATTTTTAAAATAACCCCATATGCGGTAAAGTAATTTGTTAAGTAGAGTTTAAATAATTGCTCGTATTTATAATTTACACATTTTTTTGTTAAATTTATTGCAATGTTGTTTGAAAATGAACGAAAAATAGTAAAATTAACGTTTTGTACGTATACACAGAGAGAAATTGTTACAGCAACTAATGGAATTTTATTACAGAACTAGTAAAAATAAAAAATTCGGCCTTGTCGAATGTTTTTGTACCCTCCCTTTGATTTTTCTTTGGGTGATTTTGCCTAAAGCTGCCATCCACACTGTAAAAATATTATTTGAAAAAAAAAAAAAATAAAAAATTGGGGAAAAAAATTTCCGCGGAAAAAATTTTTGGTGAAAAAAAAAATTTGCTAAAATATTTTATTTATATCGTCTGTTTAAATACTTGTTGAACTACCATTTGGCATCGAATTCTGCACATATATGTGGACCAGCAGCCGAATAAAAGCATTTTGCATTATTAGGTTATGTAGAATGTGCCAAAATTTTCAATGTGTCCTTAAATTTCGTTCATAACTTTTGAACCGCTGCCCCAATTTCGCTCAAATGTAACACCCAACTACTCAGGAGAACAACAAGTAAATGAGTGAAGTTTCAGACATATCTTTGTAATATTTTGGCCGGCGATCACCATTTCAACAGACAGACGGAAGACCATCGCTAGAATGTCTTTAAATCGATCACTGACCAGTAATATATAATTTTTATCGGATCCCAGACCGATATTTATATTTAGGTTACAATAACCTAATTGTAAGTGGATGGAATAGTAAACTGACTACTTTGCTGTCTTAATAATCTGAAAACGTTTGTGTCCAATTTATTGTGTTAGAAAAGTGCCAAAATCGACTCATATTTCTGGATATCTAAATTCAGCATCTTATATTATCAGTTTAAGAGCTGATCTTTTTACATATGTATTCGAAATTTTCAGAATTCACAAATCAGTTACCTCAGTTTCGTTTCTCTCTGTGCACATTTTGTATCTGTTGGCATGTAGGTATTCCAACCATACTTGGTGCAGTTGTATTTCCACATTTTGATACATTGTAGTGTTAAACACCAAAAAAAAGAGGGTTGATTGTCTCTGTCGTCATGTATGGTAAAATCGTACTACTAGTATGTTTTA
This sequence comes from Pegoplata infirma, assembly GCA_963921195.1. NCBI lineage: Eukaryota > Metazoa > Arthropoda > Insecta > Diptera > Anthomyiidae > Pegoplata > Pegoplata infirma. The sequence continues at coordinate 14,554 of CAWUER010000520.1, forward strand.
CTTTAGTATTTATGTTCAATTTTTTTTAACGTTTTAGTCTTGTTTAAATTTATGACTTAAATAAAAGTGTGAATGGTTTTTATGTCATGTATGCTAACAGAAGTAGTTGTTGAACCCTAAGATAAAAAGCTATTCGGAAACGATTTTTTAATGCATCAGGCAAAAAATATAAATGATGACTACTACAATCAAATCAGACAGCTGAAAAGTCTGCTGATTTTATTTAAAAAATCTTTTGATTTTTACAGATATAACTGATGGTTTTAATTGGACAATTTGCACATTCATGCTCAATTTAGTATTGAATTTTAGCTAAGCATTTAAATCAACACGTTTTTTGGAATAATTGGTCAGATTCCATTGCCAAGACTATTCAGCAAGTATAAAAACCCTTTACTTGCTACTTGTAATATAGGGTTTTTGTATTTGCTAAATACTCTTGACATTGGAATCTGACAAATTCCAGAACACGTGTCAATAAAGTCTTAAAAAAATTACTAACATAAATAAATTTAAAAGTAAAAAAAAAAAATTAAAAATAATTCTATGATAATATCATTGTTTAAGTTAGAAAAATGAAAAGGTAGAATAAACCTACTCAAAAGATAATATTTAAAAGGTCGAATAAAACAATTTTATTTTTTAATAAAAATTAATCAGAATTTTTGATTAATCTGAACTTCTTCCGAAAGAAAGCAAAAAGATTTATATGCAGTATTTTTTTAACCCTGCTGTTAGGTTAGAAAAAACTTACGGATGTTAGGTTAGTGGACCATTTGGTCCATACTTAATATTCAAACAAAATAACAATTTAATATTATATTTGTACACTTAAAAAATTATGTCACTAACTGTTTGTAGTTTATTTAAAAAGTTTTCCGTTTAGTCGTTTTTAAAAGCAAAAACATTTGTTTGATGTTCAGTTTTTATTAATGACTTCTTCTGTCCTTTGTTTCAAAAATAACACACTAAAAAATAAAGACTTTCATTAACATTTAATCTTTAAAGTCATTTATTTTTGTTCTGTAAGTAAAAACTACTGATTATTCTTTAAATTTTTAATGATTTGTGTAAGTAATTTTTTTTTTAAATTGTTGGTATTTTTTAATGAAATATCATTAGTTTTTACCAACACAAGTCAGTAAATTTTTTGTAGTAAACAAAAATCAAAAAAATATTTATAGAAATATAAAAACATGTTTGTATCAAGTGACTTTGGCACGATGGGTAGAGTGTCTGGCCAGAATGTAGTTGGTTGCGGGATCGATTCCCCAAAATTTTATTAAAAATTTTTAAAAAAATATTTCAATAGAAAATTGTATAAAATAACCTACGAAATCATTAATTTTTAATGTTTTCGTAGGTTATTTTTTTGGAATTTGTTGGTAAAAATAACAGAACTATCATTAATTTTTAATGTTTTCGTAGGTTATTTTTTTCGAATATGTTAGTAAAAAAGAGTGAAAAAACCGTAATTTTTTAATGTTTAATGTTATTTATTTTAGAAAATTTTCTCAACAGTAAAAAATAACTGTTGCTGTTTGTTAAAATAAATGAATAATTACTGGGATGGTTTTCAATTGTTTATTCACTTGTTTTAAGTGTGTTTTTCTTTTGTTTTTGCCTACAAAATATTTTGAGTGTATGTATTTTGGATCATTTCTACCTAAAAACTATTATTTAAAGCTTAATCAACGTTAGAGATGGGTGCGTGAGTGAATTTTGGCTCACGCTCACGCAAGAAATATTATAATCGCTCATGAATCACTCACTCGATTTTTTTCTTTACTCACGCTCACTTACTTCTCACGTCAGTTAAACTAAAATAAGTTACGCTCATGAGTGACTCACGTGATTCATAATTACGCTCACCCCTATTCACGCAATATTCACTTACAAATACAAAATTTTAAGGAAATTTAAAAAAAATGTTTTTCATATACATATTAGCAATTAATTTGATTTTTAACTGATTGCAAAACGAAAAAAAATAAAACTATAAATAAAACTGAAAGCAATACAAAAGAATTATATTTAATCACGCAAGAAAAATGGCACTCACGCAAAAATTGGGCTAGCTTTCTAATCACTCACACAAAAAAGTTTTGGAATCACACTCACTCATGCATGATTCTTGTAATTTACTAGACTTTCGCTCGATCATGAGTCACGCGTGATTCACGTGAACCACGCAAATCACGTGACCAGCACCTTCCTCTACTCAACACAGCTAATGTAAAAATTTGTTGAGGGATTCCCTTTTTTTGTTCATTTTCTTTATTTTAGAGATTGTTTTGTATTACAATTCAACGAATGGTATGTTAGTTTTATGTTCTCCTATAATTTCTAATAATTCATCTCATTTAGGTGGCGTGGATATTGCTGATCAAATGGTTGGTTCCTACAGCACAAAACCCACAACAAATCGATGGCCTAACGTTGTATTTTCAAACATATCCCATCAAAACCTTAAAATGGTAACGGTTATGTAATGCATTACGATGCAACGCATAGCCAAAAAAATGAAAAAATGTGCATTAATTTTCGCCTAACGCTTACCATAGGCATTAACTTTATTTATTTTTCATGCATTATGTAAAACTCATGCATTACTTTGAGTGACATCCCAAACAAAAAGCATCAATCCAGTATAGGTGATTGTAAGGTTGCCTAATTCTATACTGGATTAATGATTTTTGTTTACATAATGCGTGAAAAATACAAAAAAATAATGCCAATGGTAAGCGATTTGGAAAAAATGCACATTTTTGATTTTTTTTGCTATGCTTTACATGGTAATGCATTACATCCCAGCAAAACTTAGATTACCAAATAAGGTATAAAATAAGGTATAGGACCTCTAATTTTATACATTGCAGCATTGATGATTTTAACTGGCGATGAGACTCAAAGTAATGCATCCACATTATCACAAAGAATACCAGTAAGTTATAAAATAAGTCATAAATTTAGAACGAAGAATACGAGTAAGGTGTAAAATATATGATATTTTATAGGTTACAAGAAATGAAATAATATAGCATACGAGAAGATAATATATAAGTTGTTACGAGTAGTGAAAAAGTAATTTTGTATTAAATTTACTCAAGTGATTGTAAGTGAGTGTACATAAGTAGATAAAATATGCTCGTGTGTGTGAGTGTATGTCATTAGAAAATTCCTGACGTGAGCCCATCTCTAGTTTAAACATATGCATTTTTTTATAAAATATTTATTTTTTATGTTATTGTAATGCATTATGCATCTAATTAAAAATAATGCATTATTTCAAACTTTGAAATAATACATTATGTAACCAAATATAAGTCATTCATGATTTAATGTTTTGAAATAATAAATATGAAATACATTTTTTCCAATAAGCAAATTATTAGTAATGCATTATTTTTCACTTTAAAATAATACGTTGTGGAACAAATGTATGGTAAGACATCCAAAAATAATGCTACAAATAAGGTATATACATAACCTGGTAATGTGTTATATAATCACTACCCATTACCAAAGTTTTGCTGGGAAATCACTAACCAGAATCCAATACGAATTTTCTTGTTGAGCTGTGTTATTCTATGAGAATATCATAATTTAAGTTAGAAAAGGAAATAATGACCCTAAGGTAAAACAAACCTACTTAAAAGATAATATTAAAAAGGTCGAATAAAACAATTTTTATATTTTAATAAAAATCGGTTAACCGATTAATTTTGGTCGATTAACTGTTCGAATAATTTAAAATTGCCTATTTTCAAATAACAAATAAATCGGTTAATTTGAGTCGATTAACCGATTAATCGAAATACATTTTTTTATACTTTTACTTATTTTTTGTTTATTATTTTGTCAGTTTTAATTCAAATCCAGTCCTTTTAAAAAAACATTCATTCCTTAAGGAAATTACCAAACTTTGTGGGCTTATGGCATTGTAGAATAACAATAGCAATGTGTAAAAGCGTCGTCAAAGAAGTATTTCATGGATATTTATGTTAAATAAAATTGTTCTGGAAATTTTGGGCAAATTTTTAATACTACTACATTGCCACCAATATAACTTTGCCTAATAGTTTTTTATGCGCTAAATTCAAATTTGGCTTTAGAATTGATCCATTACATTAAGTACTTAATATATCGGGTTTTCGATGTACCATACTGCCAAAAATTAATATTTTTGCTGTGTCCGGAAACCAAAAGAAAATGCCTGCGAATTTTGTACTTTTGCCCAAAACATTAAATCATGATAATGTTTTGCGGAAGATTTGGGTGTACTTGCCAAAGCAAAGTTTTTTTAGAAAAAATAATGTTATATTACTTTGCTATTCCATGCAAAACGAATTGAAATATCAGTCGAGGACCCCATTAAAAAACCAAAAGAGCTGTACATTTCGTGAGTGCAAAAATAAGTAAAAAAAAATGTTTTTACATTTTGGAGGTCATTAAAGATTCGACACCAAAGAATATAGCACTCTCACTTGTTTTATGTACATTTGATAAAAAATGGAAAATTTTTATGCGAAAAGCTTAGACTTGGTGTAAAAGCAGTTTTGTTAAAAAAAAATGATTTTTGTTCACGAAAAACAAAATTACGTTAAAAAAATATTTTTTAAATATTTAAAAAAAAAATATTTACTTGTATAGTGTCATAACTCAAAATATGTCGCTATTGGGTAAACAATATAGAATTATTTGTTATATCCTGCTTTATATTGTGTCAAAACTTCGTATTAATGTCTTTTTAACTCACCTTTTGAGAAGAGAATACGCCATTATAACATTTTCTACTCACGGGTCTTTTGCAACGTTAACCAAGTTTCAATAGTAAACTTTAAACAGGTTTTCTGTAAAGTCAAACACTTTGAGTTATGACACTATACAAGTAAATGAGCGATATAATGAACCCAAAATTTTTGGTGAAAAAAATTTTGATGAAAAAACGTTTTTGATGAATTTTTTTGATGAAAAGAAAAATTTTTTGATGTAAAAAAAAATTGATGAAAAAAATATATGAAACAAAAATTTTTTGGTGAGAAAAAAAATGATAATAAAAAAATTGATAATAAAAAATTTGTTTAGAAAAAATTGTGGAAAAAAAATTGGATAAAAAAAATATTATAAAAAAAATTTTGATGAAAATAAAAATTTTATAAAAAAACAATTAATGAAAAAAATTTATAAAAAAAAAATTTGATGAAAAACAAAAAAATTGATGAAAAAAAAATTTGATGACAAAAAAAAAATTTGATGAAAAAAAAAATTGATGAAAAAAAATTTGATAAAAAAAAAATTTATGAAAAAAAGAAGTTTGATAAAAAAATTTTTTTTTTTTTGTTGAAAAATAATTATGTTACTTTTTATTCACCAGCTGGTGAAAAACGGTTTTATCTACCACGAGGTGAATTACTATCCAAGTTACAAACCCAAGTTATTAAAATTTTTGGTTTTAAGAAAAGGAAAATAATAATTCTTGTTTTCTTTTTCGTTTAGGGGTGCTGGGGCTTAGTGGTTAGCGCGTTGGACTACTAGCCAGCAAGCCTGGGTTCTATTCTCAGCTCAGGCAGAACAACATTTTTTTTTCAGATATTTATTAGTTTCTATTTATAACTAATATCTATCGCAACACCCTCCTTCGTTGATAAATAGCACTAAAAACGTCAACGAAGTAAAATAATAAAATAATGGCTATAAACACAGCTTCAAAAATAATGCGCTAGATCAATAACAGATGGCGATGCAACAACTGTACTCAAAATTATCAACACGCGCAATTACAGTGTTGCCATACTGAAGCCCTTCTATCTTTCAAATCTTTCATCTCTCTTCAATCCCCTTTCCGAAAGAAGCATCACGGTTACATTAGTAATTGATAGGCAGCATTGCCTGAGTGTTGCTTCTTTTTAAAAAAAAAAAAAAAAAATCATGTAAAAAAAACTTTTCAGCACATCTGAAAATAGTCATTTCTTTCGTCAAAATGCTTTTCGAATCTTTCAGATATCTTTTTTCATCACGGAGATTAAAATATAATTCAATAAGAAAAAAAGTTTTAAGTTGAGCCCATCCGCCATTATTTTTCAAGAAATACCCTTTACGATAATTTTTTAAAAATATTTTATCACACTGACTGCGTTAATGAGATCAAATCAGTTTATGAAATCCGTTCTTGAGATATCTCAGATTTTTGATTTAGCTTACTGCGTAAAACATGTGGGTTATAGAGGAATAAATTAAAGTCCTCTATATTTAAAGTTTAGATAACGAATGAAAGTTTTATTGAAATTTTGAAACGTAAAAATAAATAAAAATCAAATGAAACTTGATTGTTTTGAAATTGAAATTTAGTTGAGTGGGATGTCCCCACAGGGTTCACTGTACTTAGGGACTTATAAAAAAATCTTTAAATGGGTTGACATTTTGGAGCGCATTTGAAGAATTGGCAGAGCAGAATTTACATTTCTTACATCTTAATTAATAAAATGCATACAAGTACACAAAATTCGGGGTTGGATTTTTAATGTGAATATAAATGGATTTTATTCGGTTAATCGAATCATTTAAATTTAACCGATTAACAACCGATTAAATCTCAACCTCGATTAATTATTTGCTCGATTAACCGATTAATTGGAACCCGATTTATTGAATACCCTAAGACATACATATTTTTGTAAATTGAAAAAATTTACACGCAAATATTTTTTTTTACAATTTTTTTACAAAAATTTTTAGTAATTTTTTTTTTTCTTATTGAAAATTAGGATCTAACAATAAGTGCAGGATTTTAAACTTCTTCGGACATAAACCTGTTAAATTTTCTAGGCGTAAGTCGAAAATATTTTAACGGCAGGGATAACGTTGCAGTTAAGGTTTTTATATTTTTATGACAGAGTGTTCATTTGAAAAAAAAAACGAGGGCTTAAATATAACCATTTACTTATTTTTCTGTTCTTTGCACAATTTTCTTACTTAATTTATTATTATTTCTTGCTTTTATTGCAAAAAAAGAAAATTATATTTTAGAATTTGTAAGAAAGTATTAAAAAACACTATGGGCAAAGAATTAGTAAACTGAGCAAACATTTAAATTTTAGGTGATCTGAGAAAGAAATATTAATGAGAAAGAAAATTTAATTTCGTATGATTATTTAATTTTATATTAAAATTTTCTATGGAAAATTTATTTCAGAACTTGATAAGATTACCCCAGAAAAATGTCTCAACAACTAGTATTTTATTTAAAAGAATTATGCATCATATATTGGAATTTTTTTTTTCAGAAATTTTCTATAGAAAACTATATTTAAATTGTTAAAATATTTACCAAAGCCCATATGATGTTGTCTTATTTTATATTTTTGTTCGGTTTTCTACAAAAATTTTAAAATTACTTCAAACAGATTTTAAAAATTAAATTGTTTTAATAGTTTTCAAAAATAGTTTTCAAAAAATATAACATTATACCAGTATTAGAAAAAATATTACACAGCTCTGTTTTTTATGTAAATGTTCTGTCATTTTAGTAGTTTTCATAAGGAAAATAGATTAATATTTAAAAAAAGTTGTAATTCTGATAACTGATAACTGATTAAAATGTTAAAAAGTTAAAGGTAATCAGTGCGGATGATTAATATTTAATTAGATCATTTAGCTAATATTACTCATACGACATGAATAAGCTTTTTAAATTTTAAACGGTGCGTATGATTAATTTTGAATAACCTGATTTATTTGATATTATGTTCTTAGTAGAGTTGTCAACTATTCGACGTATTTCAAAAACCGGTTTTTGATTAGTTAGGAAAACCGGAATTTTTGAAAAAAGCTGTTTTGCGTTTTTTTAAGTTAAAACCCGGTTTGAATAACCGATTTTTCGGTTTTCTTCTGATTTTAAATTATTTCTATCATTTCAGGTTTTTAAGAAAATTGACAAAAACGCAATTTTGTATCCTTTTTTATATAGCTAGAAGCTAATCTTGCAAAGTCTCAAAAACGATCCAACATGTCACATAAATTGTTGGATCGCTATAATCATTTAAGGCAAAATTATTTTTAGTTAGTTTTTTGGACGTGATGTAAAAAATTAAAAACCTTCCAAAACAAATCAGAGTGGTAAATTCATCTGTGAGTGGTAAATTCATCTGATTTTACAGTAAAAAAACATTACACTCGAAAAAAGTTTTACACTTAAAAAAAAAAATTAGTAATTTTTTTTAATTTTTAAAAATGACAAAAAAAGAATTTTTAACTCAAAATAAAATATTTCTAATCAAAATTTTAAATTTTTTTCATGTTAAAAAATGTGATATCCTTTAAAAAAAGGCATTGTGGATGGTATTCATAGATTCGGCAAAGTCTTATATACACTCCTCTAAAAAATACGGCCAAAACCAAGTTGACTTTTTTGATCCCCTTGCAGGTCGATGTTTCATTTATTGATCAAATATACAAAAAAAATATTTAAAAAATGTGTTTTTAGGGTAGTTTTAGTTCTTCAAAGGGGAAGTTTTTTCCCCTTGGTCCAATTTTACCCATAGACGAACTTGACCAGTCTATGAACCAGGGTTGGCCACCGAAACGAATAACGGTATCGGTAACGGTATTGGTATTACATATTTTTTATATCGGTAACGGTAAAGGTAACGGTATTTTCGATTATTTCGGTAACGGTGAACCGTTACCGAAATATCGATACCGGTACGTACCGGTATTATAAAAAAAATGTTAACAGGTCACAAATTTATTAAAAATGCGTAAAAAATAAAAAAAATTGTTTAAAAAAATAAAAAAAACTGTTAAATTCTGTACCTTTTTTATAAATAATTATATTTGTACTAGTACCCAGGCAGAAAAATACAAACGGGCCAGTACAGCTAAAGTACTTTGCACGGTAGTACAAGTACTGCCAGCTTTCTTATATAAGTACTGCGTAAGTACGAGATATATAACACAGTTGCAATATAGTGCCGTAGGTTCTCAAAGCTCTGGCAAAGTACCTTAAAACCAAAAATATATTGCTGTGGCAGCGCTTCAAAAACAAAAATTGGGGTGGTTTCCCAGCATTTAAAAAAAATTCTAGAGAGTTTTAGAAGAATTTGTGGTGGAATCCAATGTTTTCTTTAGAGAAGCTATTAATCTATGAACTTGAAATATATATTTTTTTTTGAAGTTATACCATTGAATGGGAAACCTTTTCAATTTAATGTGTTGGCTTTTTGCTGCGATATGCCAGCCCTAGCTTACTTTAAATGTTGCAAAAGTTATGTTGGTTTCTTTTCGTGTGAAAGATGTACAGTAGCGAGTTTCGAATAATTATTTTTTAAAGCTTTCGGTTAACAAATGCCACAATTAATTTTAAAGGGAAATATTATTAATTAAATTACCGATTTTTTAACTACCCAATATTGTCTTCAAAAGAAATCGGATTGTAAAATGTTTAAAATTAAGATAAAAATATTGTTATGATGAAACAATTGCTATTGCACTGTTACACAAATAATTGTAATAAAAGAACTTAATAAATAGTAAAAATATAAACAAAAATATTCTAACAAAAATTGTACAAAAGTAATGCCAAAGCACTTTTAAGGTTGTAATTAGAAACGTTGGCAAAGCGCTTCAGTTTACAAAAAATAAGTGTTTTGGCAGTACTTTATTTTTTGTACCGCTGGCAATTTCTGCGTGGGTATTAAATACTATGAATGCTGATTAAAGCTGACGCGGTTTGCTAAATTTCTGTGTGGATGATCCAGGTAGAATCTGCTGAAAACCCCGTCAAGACAGCAGACAAATCCGCTGATTTTAATAGAAAAGTCTGCTGATTTCAAATAAACAGCCTGAACTGTTTATTTGAAATCAGCAGATTTCTCTGTTAAAATGAACAAAATTGTTTGTCCTGTTGTTAAATAAAAATCGGCACGGATAAAAAAACTTGGCAAGGATGTAACAAGGGATGTTTTTTAAGGTGGAGGGTGGGCGGTGTCAGAGGGGCACCTTTCCTCTCGTCATAGATGTTAAGAAATTAATTATACCCTACACCACACTGTGGTACAGGGTATAATGAGTTTGTGCTGATGTTTGTAACTACCCGAAATATTGGTCCTAGACCCACCTTTAAGTATACCGATCGACTCAGAATCACTTTTTGAGTCGATTTAGCGATGTCCGTCCGTCCGTCCGTCTGTCCGTCCGTCTGTCTGTCTGTCTGTCCATGTAAACGGTGTAAACACGATACAGGTCGCAATTTTTAATCAATTGACTTGAAATTTGAAACTTAAGTCTCTCTTGGCCCAAGGACGAAGCCTATTGAAATTGGAAAAAATCGGTCCATATTTAGACCTAGCCCCCATACAAAGGTCCTCTTTAGTTTTGGCTCAAATGACTCTAATAACCGTATTATAGAAGGTATCGCTTTGAAATTTGGATGGTAAACATGTTTTGTCTTCACATATCATCATTCCGAATTTCAAAGAAATCGGACCAGTTCTTCTTGTAGCCCCCATACAAACCACCTTCCCGATTTTCACATAAATGTCTCAAATTTCATGAAAATAGAAAATATTTAATTAAAATTTTGTTTGTGTATGTTAAACGCGTTTTTAAATAACCTTATCAAACCTGATAATCATCGGACCAGTTTTGGACTCAGGCCCCTTGTGAAAATTTCGCCCGATATTCAGTTAAACGGTTTATTGTCACCAAATAGAAGCCTATTTCACTCAAATTTGATTTGTGAGTGTTTTCTTCACTTATTAAAGGTTTTACAACATATAGATCTAATCGATCCATGGGACCCATTTTCCGGGAAACCTTGGTGTAGGGTATTATATGGTCGGTCTTGACCGACTATAATTTTCTTACTTGTTTTATTTATATTTACGCATAAATAATACAATTTTATCAATGTTTATTTTTATTTGCTATAGCCAAGCCCCCAAAAGGTTCGGACCGAAAAAATCGCATTTTCTAATCTTTGTCAATGAATTTCACACGGCATAAAAATGTTTCATTTTCTAAACAAATACACAAAAAAAAATTTAAAAAATATGTTTCTCTGGGGTTTTGTACACTCAAAAAATTATTTAGGTAAATTCCAGTGAATATTCAATTAAAACAAATGAAATTTTATTTAAAAACCATTCCAAAGTTTTTTCATTTAAAATAAAAACACAATACATTCAATTTAAAATGTTAATTTAATGACTAATCAAAACATTAAAAAAACTAGTGAATATTCACTTATTTTGTATTGAAAAACAGTAAAACTTTAGAAGAAATTTTTTACTGCCGAAATTGAATGTAACAGAAAATTAATTTTTAAGACAGTAAATTATATTTTTTAAACTACAGAAATAGTAAAAAAATTAAATCCTTTATAAAATAAGTGATTTTTCTTTTAAAATAACTTTATTGATTACTTTTTAAAATAACCTACAAACAGTTAATGACATAATTTTCTTAGTGTAAGTTTTTCAGGGGGGGGGGGGGGGGAACTTTTTTTCATCTGTTCCGATCTTCCTGTCTCGGGACTTAACCAGCCTATGACCATAAGACGTATTCGTACTAGAAGAGTAGCACGTTTATTTTGGATCGTATCGTGTCTTCTACATACGGAAAGACGAACATCGCATACAATCGATCACTGATCAATAATATAAAATCTTTATGAGGTCCAAGACCAATATTCGAATTTAGTTAATTGCGAATGTAATCATTGGTTGGATTAGCAATGAACAAAAATCTGTTTTTTTTATTTTAAGTATATTAAAAATATTTTAATATGTTTTTAATCCACAAATAAAATTTTTTTTTTTTTTTTTTATATACACTTTATTTTGGTTATTATTGAATCGCCTTTCTTAGGCCTAACAATAAGTATTTAAATCTTAAAACTCTAACTTAAAATAATATACACTCCAAAGGAGCCATTTTGTTATATGGGCCTCAAAGTTACAAGGGCGGCAAGTCTGCACGACGCAGTCTTGAATGTCCCTGGGTTCGTGTCAAGACTCTAGCCAAGGGGTTTGGGTGATTTTCCAGCTTATCAGCATATCTTGTCCTTATTGTGATAAACTCATCCTTAACAAATGGTATGTTAAGATCCCTGTGTATATTCTCGTTGCGAATAAACCATGGCGCGCCGGTCATAGTTCTGAGAATTTTTGATTGTGCCCTCTGTATAAGTTCTATATTGGATGCGCTTGCAGTACCATATAGTTGGATACCGTAGGTCCATATCGGTTTTAATATACAGTTATACAGGGTGACTTTTGAGTCAAGGCTAAGTTTGGAATATTTGTTAATTAACCAGTGTAAATTGCTGGATTTCAGCTTCATTTGAAGCCTCTTGGCTTCTATGTGCTTTCGCCATGTTAATCGCCTGTCCAAATGAATGCCAAGGTATGTAACATTCTCAGATTGTGGGATATGTTCTCCATTTAGGGAGACAGGAGGACAAGTTCCTGTTCTTAGTGTAAAAGTAACGTGCTTGCTTTTCAAAGCATTGACTTTTATTCGCCAATTTTTAAACCACGTCTCCACAATTCTAAGATGGTTATTAAGTTCAATTGATGCAACGGATGGATTCGTGTGTGTACTAATAATTGCTGTATCGTCTGCAAAAGTTGACGTTAGCAGACGGTCGTTAGTAGGCAAATCTGATGTAAAAATCAAATATAAAATTGGACCAAGTACACTTCCCTGCGGAACTCCAGCTTTCATTTCAAAATCTCCAGATGTCGTATCCTTATATTTTACCCTGAATTTTCGGTTAAGAAGATAGGATTCAAGTAGTTTATGAGTACAGGTGGGTAAAAGACCTTTTACCTTAATTAATAGACCCTCGTGCCAAACTTTGTCGAAAGCCTGCGCGACGTCAAGAAAAATCGCTGAACAATATTTCTTTTCTTCGTAGGCCTTTCTTATCTCGCTTGTAATGCGGTTTACTTGTTCTATTGTTCCATGCTTTTCGTGGAAACCAAACTGGTGAGCAGGAATAACGTTACAGTTTTCCAGGGAAGGCATAATTTTTTTAAGAAAAACTTTCTCAAATAATTTCGACAGACACGGAAGCAAGCTAATAGGTCTATATGATGAAGGTAAAGTTAAATCTTTTCCTGGCTTGGATATCATTTTAATTTCAGAAATTTTCCACATATCTGGAAAATATCCTCGAAGCAAGATCGCATTAAACAGTTTTGTGAGGGTTATAACTGCTATGAATGGTAGGTTTTTTATCATTCTCGGCGTGACGAGGTCACATCCAGGAGCTTTTTTAGGATTTAAATTGTCCTTTATTATAGTCTCAACCTCGTAAGGGTTGATTATAAAATTAGTCATATCAGCTCTGTTAGGCGGTTCAGGGAGCGTAAAGTCATGATCCGGTGGATTTGGTTCAAAGACTGAACATAAATGTTCGGCGAAGGTGCACGCTTTGTCTTCATCACTCCGTGCCCAATTTCCACTTTTATTTCTAAGTGGTGGCTCGCCCTCTACCGGTGTTTTCATATTTTTTGCAGCCTTCCACAACGAATAATTGGTGGAGCTTGAATTTTTCAGTCCCTCTATATAAGACATATTTCTACGATCCTCTTCTAAATGAAGGGCTTCTCTCAGTTTTCTTGTAGCCTCTGACAGCCTCTGCTTTGCAGCAGGTGATCTACAATTTTGCCATGCTCTTCTCAGTTTTCTTTTTTGTGTTATAAGTTTTTCAATCTCAGAATTTGATAGATATGATTCACGGTTTGAAGTTATTTCACTCTGAAGAGTCGAGTGTTCAGCTGCTGACCTCATAATGAACGTTAAGTCCTGTACGCATTCTTCAATATCCCCCTCACACTCCAATGTTGGATCAGTGTGGATGTGACTACTTATATATTTCTTATATTTTAACCAATTGGTTCTATAAGACGTTAATACACAGGGTTTTTTTAGCTCCTTAGGATCATCATAATAATTTACTATGACAGGAGAATGGTCGGAAGAGAGGCCAAATGATGTTTCAACTGATACTTTATTTCTATCAATATTCTTGGAGACTCCAAAATCTATGAGATCTGGGATTTTCCTAGGATCAGAAGGCCAATAGGTTGGTTTACCAGGTGATATAATATCGAACCTGTTTTTTCGATCAACTAGCAAGTAGTAAAGCTGTCTTCCCCTGGGGTTTATAAGACGTGATCCCCAATAGGTGTGCTTAGCATTATAATCCCCGCAAGCCAGGAAACGATTTCCAAGTGTTTTAAAGAACTCGTCGAATTGGTTTTGTGTAACCGAAAAACGTGGTGGGCAGTATATTGCCGATAGAGTAAGGCCACCATTTCCACAATAAATGTGAATTGATGTAGCCTGAAGGTAGTTCTTGGAAAAGTCTTCTAAAGCATGATGTTTAATTCTACTCCTAATAAGAATGCCAGAGCCACCATGTGCCTTACCGTCAGGGTGATTTGTTTTATGGAATGTATATCCGGGAATGTTAAAGCAATATCTATTTGTCAGATGTGTTTCTGAAAGTAGCAACACATCTATATTCTCACGCGATAGAAAACTAGATATCTCAGCCTTATGCTGGGTTACGCCGTTAGCATTCCAAAAACAAATAAAATAAAATAAGTAATATTAATGCAACCTAAACAAAACCGATATAATACCGGTAAAAAATCGAATAAGGGTAACGGTTTTTTATCGGTAACGGTATTCAAACATTTTTATTTCGGTATTGGTAACGGTAACGGTAGTCAATATTAAAGGGTTTTTAATCGGTAACGGTATTGAAAGGGTAACGGTAGCCAACACTGCTATGAACATAAGACATGTTCGTGCCAAACTTCTGGGGTTAGTTCTTTTGGTTGGGACTGCATCATTGTTTCTTCAGACAGACGGGCGGGCATTCATAGAATGTGTTAGAATCTACCAGGAGTCAATAATAATTTTATGGAGTCCCACTGTAATTTTGATGCGTTACACACGGAATGACAAAGTTAGTATACCCCCATACTGTGATTGAAGGATATAAAAATCACAAAAAAAATTCAAAAACTCATTTAAATACGTTTTTTGTAAACGTTGAGCTCAATTTTCTCAAAAATCTGACTTTTCGGACAAATTAAACAGGTTAACCGAAAAATTACTCCTAAACACGTTTTTTGTGAACTTCTCAATTTGTTCAAAAACCATCCCAAAATTCAATAATGGCGACCAGTAGGATTATTATAAGTGTAATGTACAATGGACTATTTTAAGTCTGAGTGCCTTGGACTTGTCTACCCAACCTTAAAACCGTTTATTATCGACAATATTACGAAATTTTAACCCCATTATGCCAATTTTATAATTATAATGCAGAGGTAATATTATTAGCATTCACATGTCATCCACTTAGCGATACATTGTATATAAGTAAATTGAAAACCTAATTTTATTCAGAGTATTAGTCAACACAATATAAAATAAAAAAATAAAAAACATGCATGATTTTTTTTTATAAAAAGGAGGTAAGTACATTTAAAATAAATGAAAATATAATAAAAATTTTAAAGAGCTTTTTTTCTTAAGTACTTAATAACATATTCACCTCTGAGGTGTTGCAAGATAAACTTCTTGCAACACCTCTGAATACCTGAAAAACTAATTGAATATTGTCGTTTTCAGGTGTCCTTGAAATTAAAAACCACATTTTTATATCTTGTGGGGGTCCTAAAGTGTTCTGTAGCAGAGCTTCGAAGGATTTCATTCCTTAATTAGATTTGGCATTCTGAATGAAAATTTAGTGATTGCATTCTCCAATCACATTTTAGCGAATTGAATGAATTCACTTTAGATTCATTCATATTATAAAAATCGAATGTATTCGTTTTATTTTTCATTAGACTTTCAAAAATCGAATGCATTTGATATTTTTTCATTCGACTTACAAAAATCGATGCCATTGCGAATGCAATCGATTTTCTTTTCATTCAATTTTAAAAATCGAATGGCTTATTCATTCATTGTACAAAACACTTAAAAAAACTAACCAAGATAGAGCAAAATGGAGCAAATTTTTTGTCCATAGTATCGCCGACACTCTTAACATGTATTGATCCCAAATGGTTCTAATTTTAAATCTAAACAAAATTGTCATTACCAAGAGCTACAAAAATGCTTTTGGACTTTTTGTCGTGTAGACAGTTAAATATTGTTTGATATGTGCATTTTGAAAGTTTCGGGAATAACACTTTTTTTTGGATTCAAAATTGGGAACCATTAGGGTCATCACACGTAAAGTAGGTCGGCGATAGTATGGACCAACACTTATCTGCCTTTTGCTCCATCTATTTAAAAAATCGATTGCATTCGCAGAGGAATGATATAAAATTGAATGCATTAGATTTTTCTAAATCGAGAAGCAAGAAATCGAATGCATTCTAAGGTTGACTTATAAAATCAAATGCATTCACTGACTATGAAAATTGAATGGAGTTTTTTGAGAATTCATTCGAAAAGGATTTCATTCTTCCAAGCTCTGTTCTGTAGTATACAAAATTGGCTGACAAGGGAAGTCTTCCTGGCGTCACCCTCCGATCTTCATGAAATTTGGATTTGTTGTTAAGAACGAAAATTAATTCAACACGTATTTTTTTTTAGCGGCCCAAACTCATTTTCAGGGGGTGTCGATTTGTATGGGGGGAAATTGACCTTTTTCAGTTTTTTACGATTTCCGCTTATTTAAACAAATATAATATAGGCATGTGTCGTAACAGATTAAAGGTATTAAAAATACCTATCTCGTGGTGCTAACAACGGGCCAAAGAAGTTAATATTGTTCGACTTATTAACAAAAATGTCCTAAAATTTCGGTATTTTGTTCAATATGACGAAAAGTTGTGCATGTTTGGACACGTTATTAGCACAAGTAGATAGGTTTTCTAAAGACCTTTCATTTGGTATGTAATATGACTAGGTTTCTTTGCATAATATAGAAAAAAATCGAAAAAACCGAAAAATGGCCTTGTCTTCCCACTTCCTTTTTACCCCCTAAATATGAATTTGGGCCGCTAAAAAAAAAATACGTGTCCCCTTATTTTTTCTGCTCTACATAATAAAACCAGTTCCATAAAGATCCACGGGTGACACTACACTCAAAATATTTTGTAGGCAAAAACACACTTAAAACTAGTGAATAAACAATTGAAAACCATCCCAGTAATTATTCATTAGTTTTAACAAACATCAACATTTATTTTTTACTGTTGACAAAATTTTCTAAAATAAATAACATTAAACATTAAAAAATTACGGTTTCTTCATTCTTTTTTACCAACAAATTCGAAAAAAATAACCTACGAAAACATTAAAAATTAATGATAGTTCTGTTATTTTTACCAACAAATTCCAAAAAAATAACCTACGAAAACAATAAAAATTAATGATTTCGTAGGTTATTTTTTACAATTTTTTATTGAAATATTTTTTTAAAAATTTTTAATAAAATTTTGGGGAATCGATCCCGCAATCAACTACATTCTGGCCAGACACTCAACCCATCGTGCCAAAGTCACTTGATACAAACATGTTTTTATATTTCTATAAATAATTTTATGATTTTTTTTCTACAAAAAAATAACCTACTTGTGTAGGTAAAAAATAATGATATTTCATTAAAAAATACCAACAATTTAAAAAAAAATTACTTACACAAATCATTAAAAATTTTAAGAATAATCAGTAGTTTTTACGAACAGAACAAAAATAAATGACTTTAAATATTAAATGTTAATGAAAATCTTTATTTTTTAGTGTGTTATTTTTGAAACAAAGGACAGAAGTAGTCATTAATAAAAACTGAACATCAAACAAATGTTTTTTCTTTTAAAAACGACTAAACGTAAATTTTTTAAATAAACTACAAACAGTTAATGACATAAATTTTTATGTGTAGGGAGACTTCCCTTGTGAGCCAAAATTTGGAGACAATCGGACAAAAATAACTCGTGATGAAAATGGATTGAAGTTTTGGGACATTCTTATAAAAAAAAAATAATAGTATTTGTTGTAAAATTTTTTTTGGTAAATAATATGAAATTGATATTAACCCTCTTACCCGCAAACTTTTAAAAGCTATAAAAAAGTTGTCGAACAATTTTTTTCAGGGTAGTTATGACCCAATAAACTCAAAAAAGTCATCAGAAATTAATTTGCAAATTAAGTTTTGGAGCCAGGAGCAACATTGTGAAGAGTGCCTCAGGGCACTGTAGCCGGTTTAGGTGTAAAAAAACAATGAAATATGATTTTTTAATTATGTTTCGATTTTATCGAAAAACTAATGAAAATAGTACGAAAAATAAGGAAATATGCTTTCTTTTCTACAATAATACTCAATTGTAGAAAGTTCAATCCAATAACAATATCTTACCTGTTAAAAAATATTGTGTTGAACAGATCGGGCGATTAAAAGTTAGTATAACTTTGATTTGAAAAAAGAAAAATCACACACAAAATTTCACGTTCAAATATTAGGACTTCTCTCAAAAAGCAGCTGATAGAACAAAAACCAAAAGTCAGAATGCATAACAACCTTCGAGAGAAATGTCACAGATCTGTTACGAAAATCACTTTAAAATATAGAAAAAAATAATTATTACTTTTTTAATAGATTGGTGTTTTGTAATGCGTGCCTTATGGCACTCTTGCGGGTTAGAGGGTTAAGTAACCTTTCCAAAAAGTTTATCATTAAACTTTAATGGGATTAAAATTGGATAAAAAAAATAGTCTTTTCCGTATACATGCCCTAGGCCAGTGCATACACACAGAAAACATATTTGCTAATTTCCAACTGAAAATCAGTTGTTGCAACAAAAATTCGGTTGATGCATTGATATTAAGGTTGTAACAACTGAATATCGGTAGTTACAACTAAATTTTATTGATACAACTGTCTTGTAATAGAAACAACTACAAGTTTTGTTTGCCAGACTGAAATGTAGTAGCAGCAACCGAATTTTGAGTTGATACTACTATAAAAGCCAGTTGGAAATTAATTTTTCTTTGTGTACACTCAAAAAAATAACTTAGTCAAAATATTAGTAAAAGGTGTTGTAATTTACTTCAACCAAACTTTAGCAAAAAAAATTGTAAAAATTTAACTTTTACAGTTTTTTTTTGGCAATTTACTATTGGTAAAATACAAAAATTTTGTGGTACTTTTACTATATTTTCTTGCTAGTTTTTTTTTTATTTTACTATAATTTTAGCAAAAATATTAGTATTTTCCTTAAAGAAATGGTAATACTTTTTATTTTTTTTTTCTTAGTTTTAAGAAAAAAAAAATTGTTTAAAGTGTTCTAGCGTGAAAAAAAAACTCATTGCAGATTGATGATTCTGCCAACACCATAGCAAAGTAGCCATCCATCAACTGAATGTGCGCTCAAAAATAGGCTACACAATTTTTAGTATTTTTTACTATATTTTTTGCTAATTTTACCATATTTTTTGCTAATTTTATATGAAAATTTTTTTAAAATTTGCCACCTAAATTGTTAATAAAAAGTTGATAATTTTGAAAAAATATTTTTTTTTAAATGTTAACACATAGTTAGATATCTAATCTTTAATATCCAAAAGTTTTTTTTTTTATTTTTTTTTTAAATACATGTGAAAAAAATTAAAAATTCGAAAAAAAATTGTTAATTTTTTACAAATTAAATGTAAAATTGTTAATTTTTTACAATAAAATGTAAGATATTTCTTGTGTAGACTACTACGCAATTCTCATTTGTTCTACTTAAGCTAAAAAAAATGACGCAAAAAAATAAAAAAAGTGAAGTGTCGTTCTTTAAGTTTTTTGTTTAAAGTGTTTAAGTGAAAAAAAAATAATTTTGGATTTTGATGTTGTTGGAAGTCCAGTTACCGCAACTACAGCTGCTGAGAAGAAGGCAAAAGAAGATGCTGCCACCATCAAGCCGAAGAAACCATCCAACAACTGAAGTAATAGTTGATGCTGCTATTACTACATTTAAAGAACGTGGTGCTCAAAAACAGGCAAAAATTTTTTTAGTATATTCACCAAATTTTAAATCAACTACTAATCAGAGAAAAAAAAATTACTAAATAAAACAGTTTTTTTTTACCAAATTACAATTTTTTTTATCTATTTCAATTTTACCATTTTTTTTTTTGAAAATTAATCATATTTTTTGATAATTTTACAAGGTTGATTTTTTACAAAAATAAAATGGTATTCTTGTAATTTTACCATTTTTTTTCCTAATTTTTTGATTAGCAAAATGGTTTTGCTAATATTACCAACATTTTTGCAACGTCCAAAACTACAGTTTCTTTTGCTAATTTTAACCATTTTTTTTGCTAGTTTTACAATATTTTTTTTTGAGTGTAGTTTTTAAAGCCAGAATTTCAAGTTTAAAAATTTTTGAGTAAAGAAATAAAAAAAAGATTTACTTTATGATCTTATTAAAAACAAGTAAGAAAACTATAGTCGGTTAATACCGACCATATAATACCCTACACCAGTGTTTCCCGGAAAATGGGTCCCAAGTTTAGACATGGACCGATTGGATGTATCGTTTGCCAAATCTTTAATAAGAATAAAAACCATTCACAAATTAAATTTGAGTGAAATAGGCTTCTATTTATTGCCTTTAAACCACTTTAACTAAATACACCGTCCAACAAATTGCAACTTTTGGCTGTACACATGAACCGGACCCGAAAATTCGGAAAGTTGGGCCAAAAATAAAATACCCGTGTCTCCCAGTTTCTCTAGATCAATTCGCGTTTTCGCGAAAAATGCAACAAAAAAAAAAGTTTTCACAATAGAAAAAAATTATGCTATTCAGAAAGTGGGGTTAAAAGAAAAACACCTGTGTCTCTCAGGTTTTCGCGATCAATTCGCGTATTCGCGAAAAACGCTAAAAAAATTTTTTTTGCACTGTTACAAAAAAAAAATTGGGTTTAAATTTAAGCATTTATGTCTCAGTTATTTCATATCAACTCGCAAATTTGTAAAAAAAAATATTTTGTTCTTTTTAGCACACTCGCAAAATTTCAAGTAGAGTTAAAAAGAAATTTCCCATGTATCAGAGTTTTTCCAGCTAATTTAATTTTAATTTAAAAAAAAATTAGGTGAATATTTTATTTTTAGTCCCACTTTTCGAATGTATTAATTTTTTTTAAGTGTACAAAAAAATGCATTTTCACGAGTATTTTATTTTTAGCAATTTTTGTATAAGGACCGTAATTCTACTGTAAATCATGTATATTTATTAGAGATGGGAACATGAGCAGATTAAAGCGTGATTCACGTGAATCACGCGTGACTGTGACTGATTTCAATTTTACTCACGTGATTGTGAGTGAATGTGAGTGGAGAAAAAAATTGCGTGAGTGAGTGTGCGTGAGTAAGATTTTTGCGTGAGTGAGTGTGCGTTAGTCGTTTTTTTTGCGTGAATTATTTTCTCTTTATATTTCCTATTGTACCAAAAAAGCAACAAAAAAATTTTTAAAATTTGGCTTAATTTATGATTTTGTCCCAAAAAAAGCAAAAAAAAATGTAAAATTTCGCTGAACTGTAAATTTTGCTGAAAATTTTTGAAAGATTTTTGAAATTACAGTTTTTGAAATTTTCGTGAGTGTGAGTCAATGTGAGTGTGAGTGAAGCTTGCGTGAGTGCACGTGAGTGTGAGTTGTTTTAAATTTACTCACGTGATTGTGAGTGAGTGTGAGTAGAAAAATATGCTCGTGAGTGAGTGTGCGTGATTCAAAAATTCCTGTCGTGAGCGTGAGTGAGTGTGAGTCAAAAATCACGCACGCCCCCATCTCTAATATTTATGTTTTATATTTATAAAAAAAATGCAATACATTTTTTCAAAATTGCATTTTTCGTGAATTAATATGGAAAAACTAGAACAATATTTTATTTTAAGCCCTATTTTCGGAATGCAGTAAATTTTTTCAAGTGTGTAAAAAAAAATGCATTTTCGCGAAAACGCGAATTGATATAGAAAAACCGGGAAACACAAGAATGTTATTTTGAGCCCCACTTTCTGAAAAGCGAACATTTTTTTTACATGTAAAATTTTTTTTTTTTTTTGCGTTTTTTGCGAAAACGCGAATTGATCTAGAAAAAGTGGGAGACACGGGTATTTTTTTTTTTGGCCATACTTTCAGAATTTTCGGGTCCGGTCCATGTGTACAAAAGTGTGTCGGACGGTGATATCGGGAGAAATTTCCATATGGGGCCTAAGCCCAAACATTATCCGATTATATCCAGATTAAATAAGGTTATTAAAATACTCGTTTAACACACACAAACAAAATTTTAATTAAATATTTTGTGTTTTTATGAAGTTTTAGAGATTTATGTGAATATACCGGGAAGGTGGTTCGTATGGGGGCTACCAAAAGAACTGGTGGGATTCGTTTAAAATTCGGAATGGTGATTTGTGAGTACAAAATTTTTACCTGCCAAATTTCGAAAGAATATTTATTATAATACGGTAATTAGAGTAATTTGAGCCACAAAGGGATCCTTTGTATGGGGGCTGGGTCTAAACATGGAACGATTATTTTGGTTCCAATTTCAGTACTCTTTGTCCTTGGACCAAGATAAGCTTTAGTTTCAAATTTTAAGTCAATTGATTAAAAATTGCGACCTGTATCGTGTTAACACCATCGCTAAATCGACTCAAAAAGTGATACTTTGTCGATCGGTATTCTTAAAAGTGGGTCTAGGACCAATATTTTAGGTAGTTACAAACATCATCACAAACTCATTATGCCCTGTTCAAAAGAGTGGTGTAGGTAGGGTTGCCAGATAGTAGAAGGCAAATAACTGGACAATGAAAAATTTTCAACTGGATTTTGAAAAAATAACTGGACCCTTATATAGTTTTTTTTTGAATATAAAAAAATCAACCGATTTTCATATGTGAGATACATATTTTGGATTACTTTTCAAAATAACATCAATACTTTTTTTGGCATTTCCATTACTTTTTCGATCGTTTTGAAATGTTGATATTGAGCTCGCCAATGGTCAGAGGATTGTTGGCGTAGATTTTTCTATTCAAATAACTCCACAAAAATAAGTCGGTAGTGGTCAAGTCTGGAAATCAAAAAAGGTGACAGTAACTTAATTGGACCGGACTTAATTTGGTGGGGTTATTTAAAAAGCTAAATTTACGCCAATAATCCTTAGATCAACGACGACCTCAAGGAAAAGATTCGTACAGAAATCAACGCTGGATTATCCGATATGTTCAAAAAAGTATTGAAAAAATTGAGTGAAATTGCAGCAAAAAGAACACATTTTGCTGTTGCCAAAAGTGGCATTTATGGTTTATTCATGATTTATATTTTATTCAGAAAGTAGTCGAATAAAATTGTGAAATATGTATGTTTAAAAAAAATAATTGTTAAAATTACAGAAATTCTTTTTTAGCTGAAAAAATTATATTTTAACTGGAAACTGGACCAGATCCAATATAACTGGAAAATCCAGGCCATTCCAGGCCGTCTGGCAACCCTAGGTGTAGGATATAATAGTAAATAGTAAATGTATTTATTTTTTGCCTAAAAATGTTGGAAATTTTTAAATTTTGGCTTTTAAAAACCATGCAATATTTTGCTTCAATTTTTTTATTTCTAAATTGCAGTGAACATCCCTAATATACGTACCTCATAACTCATTATATCGTATTCAAATACCAACCTCAATTTATTTTGTTTTTTTTTTTTTTTGATAAATCATCAAAATCATCATTACATTTTACTAATGTTTAAAAGCATTTAACAACATACATAACAAAAATTTTGTTAGTTTTACTCAAATCACTGACAAGTCATCTATCATCAACTATCGTTGAAAATTAATGGTTTTTCTGTACATGAAGGAGGCAGAGTTCCTGTATTATGAAGACTGCATGTTAACAAAAAAAAAATAAAATACTGCATTTGTTAAAAATCGATAGTAATAAATTATAGAAAGAAAAAGAAAAAAGAAAATGATAGCAAATTTGTTTAACATGAAAGATGAAAACTACTGGGGATTAAAAAAAAACAATAAAAAAAAACAAAGAAATGAAGTTAGATTGAATATAAATTATGGTAGAATTAACAATTTAAATTGATTTTCTTGAGAAAAATCAATCTATTGATTGATTTATTTATAAACTACAAAAGATTGAACGATTTTTCAATAATCATGTCGTGTTTTATTTTGACATTAAATTGACAGCCGGCGCTTTTTAAAGGTCATAATCATACAATCAAACCGTTGATTATAAGATTATAATGATAAGATAATTATAATTTTGTTTTGTTTTAAAACTTTTTTTAGATAATTTAAAAAAATAAAATTGTTTATGTGTCAGAATGGCTGAACGACTGTCTACATTTAACTTAACTTTTTTTGCAAATTCATGGCATCTTTGTTTTTTCGCATAAGGATATAAATACACTTTGAAAAAGATGTTTATTGTTTGGAGTACAAAAATATAAGAACTAAGGTAGATTTTAACTCCCATCAACTACCACGGGATCTCAATATTTTGTCGCAAGCCAAAAATGTCTAAATTTTTCTATACAAATTACGCAGAATCAGAGAATTTTTTTACGAAAAGTGTTTTAAAATAAAATATTTTCAGATTCTTCCGAAGTTTTAAAAACGTCTTAGGGTCTGAGATATTTTCCGAACGGATCAATTTCAATGATACAATTCTGAAAAACACTATCTGAGAATATATCTATATGAAAATTGTCTCAAAATCTCAAAATTTTTCTATACGAAAATTGTCTCAGAATCCGGGAATTTTTTTGTACGAAAAATGTCTCAGAATTTGAGAATTTTTCTATGTTAAATATGTCTCAGAATATAATAATTTTTCAATACGAAACATGTTTCAGAATCTGAGAATTTTTTTATACAAAAAATGTTTCAAAATCTGAGAATTTTTCTATATGAAAAATGTCTCAGAAACTGAAAATTTTTCTGTATAGAAATGTCTCAGAATCTGAGAATTTTTCTACATAAAAAATATCTCAGAATCTAAAAACTTTTCTATATCAAAACTGTATCAGAATCTGAGAATTTTTTTATACGAAAAATGTCCTAGAATCTGAGAATTTTTTTATATGACAAATGTCTCAGAATCTGTGAATTTTTCTATATAAGAAATGTCTCAAAATCTAAAAATTTTTCTGTATGAAAAATGTCTTAGAATCTGAGAATTTTTCTATACAAAAAATGTCTCAGAATCTGAGACTTTTTCTTTATGAAAAATGTCTTAAAATCCATGAATGTTTCTATGAGAAATATATCTGGAATCTGAGAATTTTTCTATACTAAAAATGTCTCAGAATCTGGGAATTTTTCGATATAAAAAATATCTCAGAATGTGAGAATTTTTCTATACGAAAAATGCCTTAGAATTTGAGAATTTTTCTATATGAAAATTGTCTCAGAATCTGAAAATTTTTCTATATAAAAAATGACTCAGATTCTGAGAGTTTTTCTGTATGGAAAATGTCTCCAAATTTATGAATTTTTTTATCGAAAAATGTCTTGGAATCTGAGAGTTTTTAACATGATAATGTTTTTAGGCTGGTGTTTAATTTTAAAAAAGTTGCAGGACGACACCTCAGTTTAACTATATAAGCTAAAAATTAACGAAAAAGAAAACAAGAATTACTATTTTCATTTTCTTAAAACCAAAAATTTTAATAACTTGGGTTTGTAACTTGGATAATAATTCACCTCGTGATGAATAAAACCAGTTTTCACCAGCTGGTGAATAAAAAGTAACATAATTATTTTTCACCAAAAAAAAAATTTTTTTCTTAAAATTTTTTCTATTTCGTCAAGTTTTGTTTTTTTTCATAATTTTTTTTTCATCAAATTTTTTTTTTCATCAATTTTTTTTTTTTCATCAAACTTTTTTTTTCGTAAAGTTTTTTCATAATTTTTTTTTTTCGTCAAACTTTTTTTTCATATTTTTTTATACCCTCCAACTACAGTATGGGGGCATACTTACTTTGTCATTCCGTTTGTAACGCATTGAAATATTGGTCGGGGATCCCATAAAGTATATATATTCTTGATCTATTTTGAATTCTAAAACTTTTCTAGAATGTCCGTATGTCCGTCCGTCCGTCCCCCCCAAAAAAACGCTCCTCCATTTTTTTTTAAATTTTTTTTATATGTTGGAGGGTATTATAGATTCGGCACAGCCGAATTTAACACTATCACTCGTTTTTTCTCAATTTTTTTTTTATACCCTCCACTCTAGTGATAGAGGGTATATATAAGTTTGTCATTCCGTTTGTAACACATCGAAATATTGGTCTAGGACCCCATAAAGTATATATATTCATGATCCTCGATCGATTTTAAGTCGATCTATCGATGTCCGTCCGTCCGTCTGTCTGTTGAAAACACGCTAACTTTTGAAAGACTTTACGGAGGCTCTTGAAGTTTGGCATATATGTTGGGCATTTACCTGGTCAGGTTGGTATTGCAATCCAGCGAAATCGGTCCAGTGGTTCAAAAGTTATGAGCAAATGACTGAATTTCGGCTAGGCTTTTTCGTGAATTAACGAGATAAAGTTAAAGTTAAAGTTACTTTATTGAGACTTCATAGTTAAATTACAAGGTTAAATTTAGATGAAAATTAAAAATGGACAAATTTAGAACTATATTGTATTACTTTAAATGATAAAAAGTTTTTCGCTACATGCTAAAGTATATGTAATTTACAATTAAGTAGAAGGTGATTTGTTTTTATTGTTTGCTCCTGACAATTTTTCAGATTGTTTGAGAAGTTTTCCTCAGTTAAAACTTAAATCTAAATACTATATACTAAATTATAAACAACATACAAAACAAAATCAAACTAACAAAACTGAAAAGATACAAAATACCATTTTCGCATTCATCCTTAACTAGCCCAATCACCGATCCTCCCATACAATTAAAATTGTATGGGAAAACCAATAATCAAACCAGCCAAAACGAATGCGAACATGGTATAACATAATAAAACATTAAAATTTTAATTAACCACGATGTGTAAATGGTGTTGTTTTCTTATAAAACTCAGGTAAAATAATAGAATTATAATCGTGTAAGTTTACATTAAGACAAAAATCTTCATTTTTAATACCAATAGGTGAAAGATAATTATATGTTGACCAATTACTTTCAGAGTTTTCTTGAAAAAGATCTGTAATCAATCTATTTTCGTGGTAAGGCGATTTTTTAGTATATAAATCAAGTAAATACAATGCATATGTCAAAAGTGGCTGAATCCCAGATTTTTCATATATATAATTGTCAGAGAAATAAAACGCAGCAGAATATTTACAAAATATTCGATTTATTAATTATAAAAAGTGTGATGATAATTCGAAGATTGTTTGAAGCGAATGGAAAAATTATTTATAAAATTCAAAACATAAATTGAAAATAATACTTGGTTGAAATCAAATTAAACAAATCAAAATTTACAGTACAAAATTATAAAGTATTTTCATTATCTATTCCAACATTCGCCCTTAATGAAAACCCTCTACCAAACCAAGTTTATTTGTTAACTTCTTGTGCTGGAGTCTTTTCAGAATTTTTGTAAGAATATCAGATGTGTTTTCCGTGGATGGTATGTAAGCTAATTTCATATCTCCTCTATCATAAACTTCTCGAACATGATGAATTCGTATGTCAATATGTTTGCTTCTTGAGTGATATACCGGATTACGTACAAGTTGTTGAGCACTAAGGTTGTCACCGTATACAGTAGTAGCACATTTTACCAATTCTCGAAAACCAAGATCTTGCAATAATGTCCTTGTGAGGATTTTTATTGAATTGAGATAGTTTATTAACGGCATGCACTATATCAGGTCTCGTACAAATTCCAATATACATTAAAGAACCAATTAATGATTGATATTTACTAATATCAACCTTTTCACAACTTCTACATTCTTGACAAATCTTAAAATTTGAACCAGGATCTAATGGAGTGCTACACTTTCTGGTTTCTTGCATTTCTTGATCTGCTAATAACTCTTTTATCATTTTACGCTGGGATAATTTTATTGATCCAGTTGATTCTTTTCTCTCTATTTCCATCCCCAGGAAATAATCAACTGGACCCCTTTTTTTGCCAATTGCAGATTTAATAGATTTCATAGAAGATTCATGCGAACATACCAACAGGATGTCGTCGACATATACAACGATAATATTAAACTCACCACTATTATTCTTTACATAAGTACATTGGTCTACTTTACCACGAATGAAACCAATTTCTTTTAGTATTTCGTCAAGCTTTTCATTCCACTTGCGTCCAGACTGCTTTAAACCGTAAAGTGATTTTTGTAACTTGCATACTTTCTCAAGGTGAACGGAATCTTCAAAGCCCTCGGGTTGATCCATAAATATATCGACATCTAACTCACCATTTAAGTAAGCTGTGGTAACATCCATTTGATGAACAAGTAGCTTGTATTCTACAGCTAGTGCTAAGACAGTTCTTACGGTGGAGTATCTAGTAACTGGGGAAAAAGTTTCAGTATAATTTATACCATATTTTTGACTACATCCTTTTGCTACTAATCGGGCTTTATACTTATCAATGTTACCATTTTTATCACTCTTAACAGTAAATACCCACTTACATTTTATTATTGGAACATTTGAAGGCTTGTCGACTAATACCCATGTCTTCTTTGATATTAAAGATTCATACTCTTTTTTCATAGCTTCCATCCAGTGAATATGATCTGTTCTTGACATAGCTTCCTTAACAGTTTGTGGATCACCAAAACATTGATTTGTTTGGGCAGATTGTAAATTATTGATTTGAAGTCTTCTACCTGATCTTAAAATTCTGTAATTCATATCATTGAGGTCTGGAACTTGATTCTGATAGCTATCATCATTATCACTTAAGTCTAGAATTTCATTACTGGATAAAGGCATTGCTTCTGCATTTCCAGTATTATCATGAATATCGGGCACCAATTCCCTAGCATCAAAAGTATTAGTTTCTACGGATTTATCGACGACAAAATTATAATCTTGTTCCACCATTCCAACTAATTTTTCCAAAAACTTATCGTCACGACTTTTGTACAATTTTTTATCTTTATTATTAAACAACCGGTATGCTTTAGAATCCGTACAATAACCAGTTAAAACACATTCAACGCCCTTGGCAGAAAACTTAGATTTACCGGGTTTTTTATCAAGCATTATTGCCTTGCAACCAAAAACTCTTAAATGTGACACTTTTGGTTTGTGACCGCTCCACATTTCTATTGGAGTTTTATCATTTAATGATTTCGAAGGACTCCTATTTCTCAAATACACAGCTGTTTCAACAGCTTCACCCCAGAGATTCTGATCCAAATTCGATCCTACAAGCATACAACGTGCCATTTCAACAACAGTGCGACTTGCACGTTCCGCAACCCCATTTTGTTGAGGAGTATATTCAACCGAAAGTTGTCTTTTGATACCAAGATTTTCTAAACAAGTCGAAAATTCCGAACTGAGATATTCGCGCCCATTATCGCTTCGAAGAACTTTTAATTGTTTCGACGTCTGTCTTTCTGCCATGGCAATGAAGTTTTTGAATACATTAAAAACATTACTTTTATTTTTAATAAAATAAACAAACATCATTCTTGAATAGTCATCAATAAACAATAAAAAATATTTGGAACCTCCGGCAGAAGATATTTTCATCGGCCCACATATGTCTGTGTGAACCAATTCTAATGGTTCTTTAGCACGATATGTAGCTTGTTTTGGAAAAGAGTTAACACAAATCTTAGCTTTAAGACATGTTTCACAATTGAGATTTTCCGGAATAGTATTTATATTCATACCAAGAACCATACCCTTTTTTGATAATTCGGACAAACTTTTAACATTAAGGTGGCCCCAACGTTGATGCCATAACATTACTTCATTATCTGATGCATACATACCATGTAATTCTTGTTTTGATGCTGAATGACAAATATAAAGTTGACCTCTTTTATTACCTGTCAATATAACATTACCATTAGAGCTTGAAACTTGAACAATGTTATTCTTAAATGTTGCAACTTGGTTATTTTCCGATAATTTGGCAATACTTATAAAGTTGTATTTTAGTTTCGGTACCAGTAGTACGTCTTTTAATAACACCTTTTCTCCAGCATCCGTTTCTAAATTCAAGTCTCCAATTCCTTTAGAAAAAATTACATACCCACCTGCTAATTCAATACGTTCAATTATTCAATTTTGTACCATTACACCACATATGACATGTTGCACCACTGTCAAACAACCATGTACTTTGTTGTAAATTATTCGTTTGTAATCCATGTAACATACCATTTACTTCCGCTTGATTTTTCCAGCAATTTCGTGCAATATGTCCACTTTTACCACAATTGAAACATTTTATATCTTTCTTGGAAGCATTTTGTTTACCTTTTGAATAAAAAACTTGTTGTTCTCCTTCAGTTTCTAACATGTTGTTCTTACTTTCATATTCTTCTTGTAGTTTGTTGTTCAGTGCATTCAATTTAGGTAATGAATCACGCGATTCCATTGCTACCACAAAATTTTCATATTCGATTGGTAAACTATTTAGCAAAATAGTTACCAACAATTCACCTGGAACCAAAATATTGACCTCCGCAAGTTTTTCAACAATGTCACTGAAATTTGTTTGATGTTCAGACATTGTTTGGTCACCTGTCATTTTTGTAGCTAATAGTTTTCTAAACAATAAAACTTTTCTTGCAGGTCCTTGAGGTTGATACTTTTCTTCAAGCTTAAGCCACGCTTCCTTTGAAGTCATACAATTTTTAATTGCTCCTAATTGTCCCCTTTTCATACATAAAAATATTGATGAAAGGGCCTTTTGATCTTTTATGTTCCATTCAACTAGATCATTGCCATCTTCAGGCTCTTGAATCGCTCCAGAAACGTATCCCCAAAGATCTGAATGTATTAGAATACTTTTCATATGTATGCGCCAACCATCATAATTATTATCCTCTAGCTTTTCTATATTAAATAACGACGACATTGCAAAATGTATGTTTATTGCTCTGGGCCGATAACCTTTGTCAGAGAAATAAAACGCAGCAGAATATTTACAAAATATTCGATTTATTAATTATAAAAAGTGTGATGATAATTCGAAGATTGTTTGAAGCGAATGGAAAAATTATTTATAAATTCAAAACATAAATTGAAAATAATACTTGGTTGAAATCAAATTAAACAAATCAAAATTTACAGTACAAAATTATAAAGTATTTTCATTATCTATTCCAACAATAATGATTAGAAAATCTTTTAACATAAGTCTCGAAATTCTTGTTTATACAACATCTTATAATGTTCCTTTCCAAAACTTCTAACTCCTGTGCTACAGTGGGTAATAAAGTAAACCATACAGGGAAGCCATAAAGCATAGATGACCGGATACTCACTTTATAGATGAGCAGTTTGGAATTCTCACTTAAATGTTTATTTATTAGCAATTTTGTAAACATTCCCTTAATTTTATGGCGACACGAAATAACTCCCACATGAAATAACTCCCACCTAAAAAATGAAATAAGTCCCAAAAAAAACTCCATACAAAGTTGGGAGTTATTTCATATGAAATAACTCCCAATTTAGTGGGACTTTTATCATTTTTGTTGGGAGTTATTTCATAATTTTTTCGGTGGGAGTTCTTTCATATGAAAGAATTCCCACTACAATAGCGATGAAATAACTCCCACTATTGTTTCATTGTTGGTGAAAGTATCTGGAACATTTTGACTTATTGAATATTATTATTAATAAATTAAAATTTGTTGTGATTTTGGTACCAAATTTTAGGACGAAGTGCTTTTTTAACAAATTTGTATGTTTTAGAAATTTTGCTACCAAAACTGGCAAGGATTTTTGTGGTAAGAGCGCACTGCAGCCGAAAATGTTTTCGTTAGAATACAAAATTGTTATAAAAAAAACGGAGAACGCGAAAGTTATCCAACGTGTTGTGTTTTCGATAACATAGAAAGTTTTTCGATAATATACAAGATTGTTGAAAAAAGCACTGCAGATGAAAATTTAAAAGATTTAATTAGAACTTGATGTAAAAAGCGCCGCAGTCGAAAATTTGGTACCAAAAATCGCCGCGATTTTTGTACCAAATTTTCACATGCGGCGCTTATTGCGACAAATTTGTATGTTGCCGAAAATTTAAAAGATTTAATCAGATTTTATTGTAAAAAGCGCCGCAGGCGAAAATTTGGTACCAAAAATCGCCGCGATTTTTGTACCAAATTTTCGCATGCGGCGCTTATTGCGACAAGTTGTAATTAAATCTTTTAAATTTTTGGTAACATACAAATTTGTCGCAAAAAGAACCGCACGCGAAAAATTGGTACCAAAAATTTGTTGCAAAACATCGCCGCGATGTTTGAATGTAACCGAAGCAAGTCAAATAGAACACTCGATGTATTTTTGCATGTTTTCGAAGAACTCTGAAAAACAAACAAATCCGCCGTCAAGTTTCGCATTTGGCAGTTATTATAACTTGTTTGTATTGTACCGAAAGTAACATCAGGATCCTCGTTCTCGACTTTACTGACATATTTTCCCTTATTGTTTGTTTAATTTTTGTTGAGATTTCTAAATTTTGTTATTGGGAGTTCTTTCATTATTAATGGGAGTTATTTCATTGGCACTTATTTCATTTTGTAGGTGGAAGTTATTTCATTGTGGTTGGGACTTATTTCATTTTTTTCTCCATTGGGACATATTTCATTTTTGGTGGGATTTATTTCATTGGGAGTTATTTCGTGGGAGTTATTTCATGTGGGAGTTATTTCGTGTCGCCTAATTTTATTTGCTCTTTTTTTTATTAATCGAGCATGTTCATTAAATTTAAATAATTTATTAAAAGTAATGCCTAAATATTTAATTTTGTCTTTAAAAGGAATATTAGTTCCATTTAAGCTTAATGAAAGGTTTTTACTTTGAGGCACAACATAATAAGGACATTTGCCGGATGCATTTCTGAAGCAAACAGCTTCAGTTTTCCGAGGATTAATTTTTATTCCCCAATCTTTATAAAATTGATCAATTACGGAATCCTTTACTAAATCTAATGCAATTTGAGGTGAAGTATGACTTGCATAGATGAGGGAATCATCCGCGTATAAAATACTTTTTGATCCATTATGTAAGTGGGGTAAATCATAAATCAGAATATTATATAAAAGTGGGGCTAAGATTGCACCTTGAGGTACTCCGCTATTTATAAAGCTTTCAACCGAATATATACCATTAATATCAACAAAAAATTTCCGATTTTCAAAGTAACTACTAAAAATTTTAACTATAAAAGGACTAAAACCAATTTGAATTAATTTATGAATAATGCCTTCGTGATATGCCTTATCAAAAGCTTTTTCGATGTCTAAAAAAACTGCTACAGTACAATTTTGATTACGAAGGTTTGTTGTTACATCATTATGAAATTTAACTAATGCGTCCACTGCAGAGTGACCTTTTTTAAAACCAAATTGAAAATAAGAAATATATTCGTCGTTAATAGAGATATCCATTTTCTGTTTTATAATGCGTTCAAACAGTTTGCCAACATTTGATAACAGAGAAATTGGTCTAGCATTGTCAGGGGAAAAATTATCTTTTTTTTAAGAAGCGGACAGACTTTAGATATCTTCCAAGAATTCGGAAAATAACTATTATTTAGGCAATTGTTAAAAACGATTGTCAAAATTTCAATTGCAGAAAAAGGAAGCTTTTTCAGCATAAAATTTGATATTTTATCTTTACCTGACGATTTTTTTGCATTTAGAGATTTGATGACTATTTGAAGATCATAACAGTTTGTAAAATGAGAACTATCGGAGTTAGCCAACGAATTAAATTTTGATGAAAATTTACAAATAGAAGAAGGATAATTAGATAAAAAGTTATTAGTGAAATCAAAAACCTCTGATATGTTTGGTCTATCAGGTATAATTTTGCAATACACTTTTGAAAAATGATCGCGAAAAATTTCAACTTTATTGGAATCTTCGGTATACGTTACATCACCTACAATGACTTTTTCAAATCCTTTTGATTTTTTGTTACCAATAATATTGTAAATGTTTTTATATGCATTAGGTCCTGGTTTTATTTTTGACAGACGAATGTCAAATTCCTTCGCTTGAGAGATTTCAACCTGTTCTTTTATAATAATCTTTAGAAGTTCCAATTGTTTAGATAATAATTTATATTCACTCGATATTCTATTATAATTTCTATGGTAAATTTTTTTCAATTCCTTTTGCCATGCATATTTAATCTTAAAAAGATGTTTGACACTATCAGGAATTATGAATTTTCCATTTCCTAAAATAATTTTCTCATTATGTAAATCAGTTACGCTATTGATACAATCCGAAAAAGAATCAATAATATTATCTAATTCTGAATTGGATAAATTTCTGTCTTTAGCTACACAAATGTTAGAAAGGCCTAAATGAATATCTGATTGAAAATTTTTCCAATTGGTTTTCCGAAATGAAGTAAATTCAGTTGGTGGGGAGAAAAATAACTCAAAATCTGGAAGGCTTACTGTTGATTTAATCGGAAAATGGTCTGAAAAAGAAGGTAAAGTAGATATTTCGAAATTTTTGTTTATCTGATCAATGAATTTTGAACTAACAAGAAAATGATCTAAATAGGAGGAGCCGTTAGGAAAAGATGGTGAACTAGCACATATTCTTGTAACGTCTTGAAACGAGTGTTGTAACCAGTTTTTGAAACACATTCCATTCATATTTTCAAAATTATCACCCCAATCAGAACTTTTTGAATTGAAGTCTCCTCCAATAAAAATGCCATCGTAGTTAAGAGAAAAATTTTTTATAGCATGTAAGCTCGATAATAAATCATTACTAGGAAAATTACAAGGGACATATACACTGCCAAAAAGAAATTTTGTTTACATTAGCGGAAAATGATAACGAAATTTCTACAAAGCAATTTGGGAATTTTATGTTAGGAATATTAACGACGGAGAATTTAAGTTTTTTGTTAAAAACAATTGCGGTACCCTGGGAAGAGTTGTCTTTTATTATGTTATAATTTTCTAGATTAATTCTCGGAGTTGTTTTAAAGCGAGTTTCTTGCAAAAAGCAAATGTCTATATTATGGTACTTTAATAAATTTATCAGTTCAATTCTTCTACTTGATTCAATCAAAGATCTTACGTTAAATGTTAATAGGAGATAAAAATTAAGCTAACTTTCAAAAGGCAGTTCTGATGATGCTAAAGCCCGGCATATGCTTTTGTCGTTCCCCTGGCCTGCTTCATTTCGAATTTCAGCCAAATCGGTCCAGTGGTTCAAAAGTTATTAGCAAAACCGTGAATTTCAGATTAGCTTCACCTTAAATTCACGTGTTGAAAACCCGTTAAACATATTTTAAAAACATTGTAGTCACAAAAATATTTAACAACGTATTTTTGTCGCTCAAAAATATTTTTACACAAAAAACAAAAAAAAAAATACACTCGAAAAAAATTTTACACTCAAAAAAAA
Source organism: Pegoplata infirma (assembly GCA_963921195.1). NCBI lineage: Eukaryota > Metazoa > Arthropoda > Insecta > Diptera > Anthomyiidae > Pegoplata > Pegoplata infirma. Next base: position 50,170 of record CAWUER010000520.1, read on the forward strand.
TTTTACACTCATAAAAAAAATTTTGTAAATTATTTTTTTTTTTTTCAAAAATTAGTTTAAAAAAAGTGTTTTTACACAAAATAAAATATTTCTAATCAAAAATTTTATTTTTTTTACGTTAGAAAATTTACTATCACTTAAAAAGGGCATTGTGGAGGGTATTCCATAAATTTTTTTTCATCAAATTTTTATACCCCCCCAACCACAGTATGGGGGTATACTCACTTTGCCATTCCGTGTGTAACGCATCGAAATATCGGTCTAGGACCCCATAAAGTATATATTTTATTGATCAGTGACCGTCCGTCCGTCTGTCCGTCTGTAGAGGACACGATACGGTCCAAATTAAAAGAGATAGACTTCCGAAGTTTGCCACGAATATGTCTTATATTCCTAGGCAGGTTAAGTTCGGAAATGGGCAAAATCGGACTAAGGGGAAAAAAGTCCCCCTTTGGAGACTAACCCAACCTAAGAAAAATTGCATGCTTTGTAGGGTTTTTTGAACTTTTGATAAGCAAATGCAACATTCTTATTTTTGAAAAAGTTCAAAATCGCAAGGGGAAGGTGCCCCCTAACGTGTCCCAACAACCCCCCCCCCCACAAAAAAAATGCCCCTGGATTTTTTTTTACATTTTGGAGGGTATAAAATATTCGGCACAGCCGTATATAACACTCTCAGTTGTTTTATCTAATTTTTTATTATCAATTTTTTTTTTCACCAAAAAATTTTTTTTTTTTATCAATTTTTTTTTACATCAAAAAATTTTTCTTTTCATCAAAAACTTTTTTTCATCAAAATTTTTGTTCACCAAAAATTTTGGGTTCATTAAATGTTTTTTTAACATAATTTAGTTTTTCGTGAAAAAAAATAATTTTTTCTACCAAAACTACTTTTTCACCAAGTCTAAGCTTTTCGCATAAAAATTTTCCATTTGTTTATCAAATGCACATAAAACAAGTGAGAGTGGTATATTCTTTGGTGCCGAATCTTTTATACTCTCCAAAATGTAAAAACACTTTTTTGCACTTATTTTTGCACTCACTTACGAAATGTACAGCTCTTTTGGTTTTTTAATGGGGTCCTCGACTGATATTTCAATTCGTTTTGCATGGAATAGCAAAGTAATATAAAATTAATTTTTCTAAAAAAAACTTTGCTTTGGCAAGTACACCCAAATCTTCCGCAAAACATTATCATGATTTAATGTTTTGGGCAAGAGTACAAAATTCGCAGGCATTTTTTATATAAAAAATAACAGAGTGCCCTAGAAATTTTTGAGAATTTTTTTTGTTCGAATAATCTGAAACTGCTTCAACATCTTATATTTTCCAAATATTTGATTTTTATTTTTCTTCAGGTGTAAAGTTGTTGTAAAAAAAATGTATTCCCTTTTAAAATGATTTAAGCTTAAAATTTACACGCAACACTTTTTTTTCTTTAACTGTCAAAAAAAAAAAGAAAAAAAAATTCACATTAAAAGATTTCATATGGGGGTTTCTTTTGAATTCTCGGCTTAATACAATACAAAACTCACATCATTTAAGTATTATTTTTTATTTTATTTTTCGCTTTAAAGCTTAAAGAGATGACGCGTACTTTGACAGTTAATACTGACATATAAACTGACAGTTTTAAATTGAGGCTGTTGTATTTTGATGGCATGTCATGTCAGTTGTTTTAAGTATTTTTTTTTTTTTTTTATTATATCTTTTTTTTTTTTGTGTTAAAATACTAAGAGCTTTAAAAATGGAAATGATAAAAAATGAACTGCGTTTTTTATTGTGAGTCATTATTACAGTCATTTGTCGGCTTAAACTACTGTCTTGGTGTTGAATGACAGTAATGTTAATATGTTTTAGTTTTTTGTGAAAGGTTTTAATAAAATTTTAAAAGTGATTGAAAAATTCACAACTGACATTCACAAAAACATTTTCAAGTACGAAAACTTTGAATTGGGGCCTAAGGTCGGTCAGTACCGTTTTTTTATTTTTAAGAAAAATTTCAACTTAAAAGAAAATCAAGTGAGAGTGATAAATTCGGCTGTGCCGAATATTTTATACCTTCAAAAATGAAAAATTTTAAGTAAATAAAAAAATTTGCAAGATTTTTTTTTGGAGGGAATCTAGCAATCTCAACCTGACCTCATACTTTTCATATTTTGTTTGTGCGCCTGAAGTTATTATAATAACTAAATAATTCCTGCTTAAGAACATAAAAGTCTTCCTAATTCTAAATTTGCTTAATTTATAGCCATTTCATACAAAACACAAATCTTACTAAATTAACACCAAACATATTTCCGATTCCTTTCTAACTTCCATAAATATCAAGTGTAATTTATTTTGGCACCATAAAACTTAAAAAGTGTGAGACAGACACAGAGTGAATAGAGTGGAACACATAACATGCAATGTTATAAATTTCATTGATGTTTCTATTTTCTAAGGAAAAAAAGAATAACCACAAAATACTTATTTTATAAGTGTACACCTATCCCTCAGTTAACTTAAAACAAATTTAGAAAAAAAAAAAAATTAATATACCCAGCTGGCTTCAAGACTCTTCTGAATTCCCAGATGACGACTGATTTTCAAAAATATCTTGTATACATTTTGCATCGTTTTTTAACATTGACGGAATATTTAATATATTTATCTGAACTTAAATACATTTTATCAAGAAATCAGAAGATAAATTTTGAAAAGGCCAGTGAAATTAAACAATATTATAACACAATTCCGTGTAAATCAGGGAATAGTTTTTAATTCTCATGTTCTCAAATGTTTCTAAACAATAAAATACATTTCTAAATGGTTCCTTTAATTCTTAAAAGGATATGTTGTTATTATTGTATCGTTGTTGTTTTTTATATATATTTTTATTTTAGCAAAAATAAAAACTTAAAAACCGGAAGTAATTTGTAGCCAACTGTAAATTCACTTCTGTTAAGTCAATACTACAGAACAATTTTCTTTTTATTGTTTTAGCAATAAGTACTTAGAAATGAATTTAAGCATACAGGTACTCTCATAATTAAGTCATCAAAATCATCACTCAAAATATTATGTAAGTAAATTCAACAGACAAAACGTTTGAAACACATGAAACTTTTTTTAAAAAACAGACTACTTACATTTTACTTAAAATAAAAACATTTTTTAATTATTTTTAAATGTTAATTAATAACTGTTGAAATCCGTAAATTTAACTGTAAAAATGGTTAAAATAACAGAATTTAAATTCATTTTTATTTTTTTTTCTTAGAAATAATTTTAAAAAACTTCGAACCTGAGGAGAATCAAAGTCATAATTTCTGGCTGATAGCCCAGCACCCTTTCTTCTGTGCCACGGCTCTATGAAATAAGGCCCCAAATCAAAAATGAAATAAGGCCCCACAAAATTTTACTAAATACAAGTAAGAGTGTTAAATTCGGCTGTGCCAAATCTTTTATACCCTCCAACATGAAAAAAGGAAAAATCCAGGGGGTTTGTCTTTATTTTTTTGGGGGTGGGTGGGTTGTCAGTGGTAAATGGGGGGAGGGGGCAAATTTCCTCTCGAAATATATGTTTAAAAATTCATTATTTTGCTTTTTGCACAAGAAATACAATTTTATCATTATTTAAACAATTTTTTTAAACTACGCCAACAAAAGGGGGCGGACCGAAAAAAAACGTCATTCTCTTATCCTCTGAGTCCAAATGCAGGACTTTGAACTTCTTGTAGCATAAAAATATTGCATTTATTAAACAAAAACACAAAAAATCATGTAAAAAATGGTATTTTTCCGAGGTTGGTTTAGTTCTTCAAAAGGGAACTTGTTTCCCCCTGGTCCGATATTGCTCATTTACGAACTTAACCTGCCTAGAAACAAATGTCGGGAGTCTAGCTCTTTTATTATGGACTGCATCGTGTTAACTACAGACGGAAGGACGGACGTCGCTAGAATATCTTAGAATCGATCACTGATCATAAATATATATACTTTATGGGGTCCCAGACCGATATTTTGATGTGTTACATATGGAATGACAAAGGGAGTATACCCCCATACTGTAGTTGGAGGGTATAAAAATTGGTGTGTTATATAATTATTTGGGGTTTTATTTCATTTTTTGTTTTGGGGCTTTATTTCATTATGAAATAAGTCCCCAAATTTTAGGAATGAAATAAGGCCCCAAATAATATTTTTGGGGTGCTATGTAGGGTTGCCAGATGGACTGGAATGGCCTGGATATTCCAGTTATTTTGGGTCAGGTCCAGTTTCCAGCTAAAATATAATTTTTCCAGTTAAAAAATAATTTTTTCAGTTAAAAAATAATTTCTTTAATTTTAATAATTATTTTTTTATTAAATATATTTTACAGTTTTTCTGAACTACTTTTAGGATAAAATATAAATCATGTTTTCGAATGTTTCCTTGAGCTCGTTCGAGGATTGGTTCGAACATTTTGCTTTTAAAATAACGCCAAACAAATAAGTCTGGAGGGGTCAAATCTGCAAAGAAGGTTCAATTATTGTCGTCCTTTTTTGGCACGTCCAATTTTACCTGGCCACCTAGATTTACAGATCTGACCACTGCGGACTTATTTTGAAGGGGTTATTTGAAAAGAAAATGTTTATGTTGACGAACTCACCCAGCAAAACTTAGATTACCAAATAAGGTATAAAATAAGGTATAGGATCTCTTATTTTATACATTGCAGCATTGATGATTTTAACAGGCGATGAGACTCAAAGTAATGCATCCACATTATCACAAAGAATACCAGTAAGGTAAAAATAAGTCATAAATTTATAACGAAGAATACGAGTAAGGTGTAAAATATATGATATTTTATAGGTTACGAGAAATGAAATAATATAGCATACCAGAAGATAATATATAAGGTGTTACGAGTAGTAAAAAAGTATTTTTGTATTAAATTTACTCACGTGATTGTAAGTGAGTGTAAGTAGTTAAAATATGCTCCTGAGTGTGTGTCGTAGAAATTTCCTGCTGTGAGCCCAACTCTAGTTTAAACTTATGCATTTTTTTATAAAATAATTATTTTTTATGTTATTGTAATGCATTATGCATCCAATTATAAATAATGCATTATTTCAAACTTTCAAATAATACATAATGTAACCAAATATATGTCATCCCTAATTTAATGTTTAGAAATAATAAATATGAAATAAATTTTTTCCAATAATCATGCATTATGTAGCAAATTATTAGTAATGCATTATTTTTCACATGAAAATAATACGTTGAGGAACAAATGTTTGGTAAGACATCATAAAATAATGCTACAAATAAGTTTTATACATTACCTGGTAATGTGTTATATAATCACCACCCATTACCAAAGTTTTGCTGGGCAACATCAACATTTCGAGATGCTCGAAAAAGTAATGGAAATTCTTAAAAAGGCTCATTTTTGCGTGGCCAATAGAGTCGGCCATTTAATTGTGTGGTGGTCCAAAATGAAAATATGTATTGCACTTATGAAAATCGTTTGATTTTTTTTTAATTATAAATAAAAAAATTTGTATGGGTCCAGTTATTTTTTCAAATTCCAGCTGAAAATTTTCCACTGTCCAGTTATTTGACTTTAAGTATCTGGCAACCCTAGTGTTATGTCATTTTCTCTGAAATCTGCGGAAGCCAACGACGCAATGAAAAACTCCTAATGAAATAATTTTCACAGAAATAAGTCCAAAATAAAATGAAATAACTACAGAAGATAAAAAAAATTAACCTAAAAAGATAAGTGAAATTTCTAACGCGACGACTGAATCTGCGATAAGTATTTCATAAATTCCGCTGTAAGATCGGAAGAAAAACAGCATACAAATATGAATTTAAATCTCTTTTTATACCCTCCACTCTAGTGATAGAGGGTATATATAAGATTGTCATTCCGTTTGTAACACCTCGAAATATTGGTCTAGGACCCCATAAAGTATATATATTCATGATCCTCGATCGATTTTAAGAGGATCTAGCGATGTCCGTCCGTCCGTCCGTCTGTCTGTCTGTTGAAAACACGCTAACTTTTGAAAGACTTTACGGAGGCTCCTGAAGAAAATTTACTATCACTTAAAAAGGGCATTGTGGAGGGTATTCATAGATTCGGCCAAGTCGAATTTAACATTTCTACTTGTTTAATTTTAAATTATTCTCTGAAAACTACTAAATGTAATCAATAATAAATTTTGTCTTTAATATATTTAAAAACCTCGAAATTTCATGGTATTCATGGACACTTCTAGGATTATATTTAATTTCCGATGAAATAATATGATGCTTGTTTTAAAAATATTTAAATGCACGTGGTGAAGAAAGCGCCGAAGGCGAAAAAATTTTTAGAAGATATTTTAACAAATAATTAAAAAAAATTAATTTTATTTAGATTTTTAGATTTTTTTTGTAATTTTGATGGACTTTGAAAATAAAAAATCTAAATTTTTAAATATTTTCATCCAGTTGTAGTCAATGTATTTGGGTTTTTTATTGCAAATCTTTTATTTTATCATTTTGGAGATATTGCTAATAGTATAGACGATAATTTTCCGTGGGCAAAGGACGTCAAAATAATTTAGTTTTTTGGGGTTGGACCAAATTATGGGGTGAAAAATTTAAAAACGTCAATACTCATGCGATAGCTGAATTTTTTTTAGGCGTTCTGAAATTTTTATGATATACATCTCGTAACATCAACTATCGTTAAGGCTTGGTGCCATTTTGAAATAACCCACCTTAGTAATCAGTATGTATGTATGTCTGTTTTTAATATTTGTTTGTTGGTTAGTTGATGATCGTGATCTTACTACGATGATACAATTTTCGTAACCTAATTCCCAATGGGAGTAGATTCGAATACGTATTAATATTTTAGTTTGATCATTAACGCTTTTAAAAATCCATTGCTATTTTAGTCTAGGTTTTTATATTTGCTAAATAATCTTGACAATGGGATTTGACCAATTTCGAAACACGTGTCGATTAAGTCTTGCATAAAATGACCAAAATAAATAAATTTAAAACAGAAAAATCATTTTATTGAAAACTAATCTATGAGAATATCTAGTTTTAATTAGTAAAGAAAATAATGACCTCGAGCTAGAATAAACCTACTCAAAATATGATTTTCTTTAATATGATGAAAAATGTCTTCAAAATTTAAGAAACAAGTAATGACAAATTTTATCATGTCCTCAAAAAGTGACATCAATATGCATTTTAAATGATTGTTTTTATGCCCTCCAACCATAGTATGGGGGTATACTTTCTTTGTCATTCCCTGTACAACGCATGAAACTATCGGTTATGCGTTACACATAAAGTTTATATATTATTGATCAGTGATCCATTATAAAGCAAGTTCTCTAAATATCAATTTTGAGTTTTCTGAACTTCAATTAAAATTTTCTTATTTTTTTAGGGCCTTCTGAGCTGTAATAAGTCTAAATTATCTTAAAAATTGAAATTCCGAGTTCACCTTATCTTGTTTTAAGATTTTTAAATGTCTATGAAAAAGTAAAATTTTTTATTGAAATGGCGCCATTGCGTACGCTTAATTATAAGACTGTGTGTACTTAAGAACAATTGTATTTTCCTATTTAGTTGTTTTCATTTGTTTTTATTTTATAACATTTAATAATAAAGTACAAATTGCAGTTATTGCTGGTTTAGTTGTTTTGCAACACATTTTAATTCTTTTTAAGACCTTGTTCTCGAAACAACCAAAATATGTTATTGTAACTATATATTTATTTGACATGCAAGGAAATGAAGTTAAACAAGTAAAAAAGTTAAATTCGGCCTTGCCGAATGTAGTGATACCCTCCACAATTTCAAAAAGATTATTGCAAAAAACTTTTAAAAGGAAATTACTACTTATGAAAAAAAAAAAAAAAATTTTTGAAAAAGATTTCCGCGAAAAAAAAAAATCTGCGATTTTTTTCTTTTTTTTTTTTTGTCAAAAAATATGTCTGTACTTGTTTAAATACCATTTGGTGTTCAATTATGTTCACATATGTCAACCAGCTGCCGAATTAAAGCATTTTGTATTTTTAGGTTATGTTAAATGTACTAAAATTTTTAAGGTGTTGCATTTTCGTTCATATCTTTTGAACCGCTGAACCGATATCGCTCAAATGCAATACCAAACATCTCGGGAGAACTTCCAATGAATATGTTAAGTTTCAGTCATAACACAGAAAAAAATATGGAGGAAACAAATTTGAGTAATCACTTGGTTAAATTTAAAAACAAAAACTGAGTAATTTTTTAATTGACGCAATTAAAAATTTACTTAAAAATTTTAAAAACAATTTAAGTAAATAATTTAATATAAATTTAATAGTTTTTTTAATTTTTTTTTAAACTCTCATAGTTTTTTGAATTCTCGTTTAGTTTATAGTTTTTGTGTATGTATATGAAAGTTTATAATCGTCTTTATAAAATTTTCCTATGTTTTTTAGACATAAATATGTTTGCTAAAATTTGAAAAAACAAGTTTTTTGTTTTTTTTTTTTCTGTAAAAAGATTTAAAACTTTTTTAAACTTTAAAAAAAAAAATAAATAGATAAATTTTGAGTAAATTTTTAATTGTGTCAATTAAAAATTTACTCAAATTTTTTTTCAAACATTAAATAAATTTTTATTAAAAATTTACTCAATACTATCAAATCGTTTACTGGTGCAAAATTGAGTAATTTTTTACTCAATAGTATTAAAAATTTACTCAAATATTTTTTTTTTTATTTTTTTATGTGAACCCTGTAGTATTTTGGTCGTTATCACCATTTCCACAGACAGACAAACGGACAGACGGACAGGCGGACATCGCTAGAATGTCTTAAAATCGATCGGGGATCATGAATATGTTTACTTTATGGGGTCCCAGACCGATATTTCAATGAGTTACAAACGGATTGACAAACCTATAACTAAGCGGAGGGTATAAAAAAATATTGTGTAAATATCCTGTAATTTGTTTTTTTAATGAAATTCGTTTTAAAAGTCGTTGTTAATTACAGAAAATATGTAGTTTTTAAAATTGCAATTAGAAGAAACGATTTGAAAGTTAAATCCAATTACTATGAATATTATATCAAATTAAAATTAAAAATTTTGGTTTAAGAAATTGTAAGATTCTGAAATATTTTTGGTTAAAAAAAAAACTTTCAGATACAGAGATATTGATTTATTCGAAAATGTCTCATTAAAAATTTTCAGTTTCTGATACATTTTCCGTATGGAAGAATTTAGAAACATTTTTCGTATAGAAAAATTCGGGAAAATTTTTCATATGGGAAAAATCTTAGATTCTGAGAAATTGTTTCATATATGTATATCGTCGAACTATATTCAATGAATGCCACCTCGCAAAAGGAGAGCTAAAAAACTTGTTATTTCGCATATTATTGTAAAAATTAGCAATGTACCTTCCATAACATGGTTTAAATATTCTAAATAATTTTTACCTATGCCAAAAATTTTATATTTTGCACTTGTTTGCGTATTTTTTAGAGATGACATTTATTACTTACTATTAGAGTTTGCAAATAATCGAGATATTTCATAATCGCGATTATCGATTAATCGAATTTTTTAAATAAATATAATTGCAATAGTTTTTTTAAAAAAACTCTTTTACAAAAATTGGTGGCATGTATAGCCCTATATGAAACTAAGAAAATTGCGTTTTTTGGTTTTTTAATTTTTTAAAAACTAGGCTAATGAAGCGTGGTTAAATATTGGAAAATTGTCAAAATTGTGTCGAGTTCCCATGATTAAATATTTATCAAATTTACGATATGCACCACAATTGCAAACATTAACATTCATGTATATTTTTTAATTCATGTATATTATATTTTTTTCAGAAACCGTTCTGAAAGTTTTAATTTTTTAAAAAAGTCAATTTATTTATAGATGTCTATTCACACAAAAAAAAAATCAGGAGGGAGTTTTTCTTATTTTTCGAGAAAATAGCATTTGAATATTAGATTTCATACACTCAAAATAATAACTCTGTTAAATACTCTGAAAAATGACTGTAATCTGAATTCGACAGATATTTGACAAAGTTATCTGCCGAAATACAGATTTTGAGAATATACTTTGTATTTTCTTGTGACTGAAACAAAATTTTATTTGTAATTTTACTTTGTAATCTTTAGTTGTTTGCTAAAATATAGATTTTAGAAAAATACATTGCTTTTTTCTCATATTCAAATTACTAAATTTCATCTGTAATTTTATTTACCACCCTGTAATACAGTTTTCGAATAAAAATCTCTTCAAAAAACTTCCAAATATTTCAACCCCTCATTAAGAAGCGTCATAAATTACACTAAAAGGTGGAAAATTTTACGAGGATGTCGTGTATAATTGGAGGTACTCGCAAAAAAATCGTAAATTTTACAAAAAAAGTTAATTTACAATTTGGAAGCATTAAAGCGGGCAAATTTTCACGATGGCATTTACCAATTGTCAACACTACTTGCAGATTAAGAAAGCAGAAATTGCTCAGTAAAATTGTGGTCGCTTTCATAAACATTTAACAGATAATTCTGTAAATTTACAGTTTTTTTTTATCAAAATCATTTTACAGAGTATTCTTTGTAAAATAACAAAAAATCTTGCTGGTTGGAAATCTATGGTATTTTCTGCTGGCTCAGCAGAGTAAATCTGTATTTTAACAGAGTGATTATTTTGAGTGTAAAAATTCTGTAATCCCAGCAAAACTTAGATTACCAAATAAGGTATAAAATAAGGTATAGGATCTTTTATTTTATACATTGCAGCATTGATGATTTTAACAGGCGATGAGACTCAAAGTAATGCATCCATATTATCACAAAGAATACCAGTAAGGTATAAAATAAGTCATAAATTTATAACGAAGAATACGAGTAAGGTGTAAAATATATGATATTTTTTAGGTTACGAGAAATGAAATAAGATTGCATACCAGAAGATAATATATAAGGTGTTACGAGTAGCTAAAAAGTAATTTTGTATCAAATTTACTCACGTGACTGTAAGTGAGATTAAGTAAATAAAATATGCTCGTGAGTGTGTGTCGTTAGAAATTTCCTGTCGTGAGCCCATCTCTAGTTTAAACTTATGCATTTTTTTATAAAATAATTATTTTTTATGTTATTATAATGCATTATGCATCCAATTATAAATAATGCATTATTTCAAACTTTCAAATAATACATAATGTAACCAAATATAAGTCATACATGATTTAATGTTTAGAAATAATAAATATGAAATACATTTTTTCCAATAATCATGCATTACGTTGCAAATTATTAGTAATGCATAATTTTTTACTTGAAAATAATACGTTGTGGAACAAATGTTTGGTAAGACATCATAAAATAATGCCACAAATAAGATATATACATTTTCTGGTAATGTGTTATATAATCACTACCCATTACCAAAGATTTGCTGGGATTCTCTTGTATTTTATTGTGTCAACACCGCGTATGAGTAACGAAAACTCATTGGTTTTGCAAATAGTCTTTACTCATTCGCGGTGTTGACACAATAAAATACAAGAAAATTACAGAATTTTTCTGAAATCCAATATTCAAATGCAATTTCTCAAAAATACGAAAAATGCACTCCTGAATTTTTTATGTGGATAGACAAACATGTAAACCAAAAAAAAATTAAAAAATGTGGCCTGATTTTTGGTAAATTGTTAAGGGGACAAAAAGTGGTAAAATTTAGAATACAGGATCCTTTTTCTGAAAAAAAGTACTTGTTGTAAATTTATTTTCGAAGGGTCGTAAAATTGGTAAAAAAGTATAATTTTTGTTCTTTTCATATTTTATGAAATAACGATCCTGGACTTTTGAAATTTGTAAAAAAGGACCCTTTGGTAAAAAAAAACATTCCACAAAAATTACTTTTATGCAGGGTTGGCAACCGATACCCACTCAGAATAACGGCATTTGGCTATTGTACCGCAACCAATAAAGATATGGACCTTTTTAAAAAGCGATTATGAAAGCTGATGAAATTTCTAGTATTTTAAATGTGTCACTTCGTGTTTCTACTGGTTCGTTTTAGTTATATAGGCCACTACCGTTATAATACCGTTTTAAACGGTATTATAAAGGTATTGACCAATATTTATATAGTTATATATTTAGTTATATATTATATATTAGTTATATAGGCCACTACCGTTATAATACCGTTTTAAACGGTATTATAAAGGTATTGACCAATATTTTGAAAACGAACCGGTAGAAACACGAAGTGACACATTTAAAATTCTAGAAATTTCATCGGCTTTCATAATTGCTTTTGAAAATGTCCATATCTTTATTGGTTGCGGTACAATTGCCCAATACCGTTATTATAGGTGGGTATCGGTTGCCAACCCTGCTTTTATGTGTATATATTTGGGCGTCCCGAAAATTATAATTTTTCGAATTTCGTATCAAAATACCTGCCAGTGGCCACTGAAGAGCTGATAGCGTGAAAATTTATAAGGGAATTTAGAAAGAGCGTCTTCAGTCTGCAACCAGAAAAAAAAAAATACGGGTTTTGATAAAACTTCATGTCCGAATTTTTTGACCAAATCCAAATTACATATTTTTTAAACAAAATTGTGGGGTTACTAAGATGAAAATTTAAATTACTTTTATAAAAAAAATGGAAAGAGAAATTGCAAATAAGTTAAATGAATCGTAGGCCAAAATAATATATTTTAAAATCGTTATAAAAACAGTGTATTTCAAAGAAAATGATTAATCGTAATCGCATGATGTTTTTGTCGATTACGATTAATTGGTGCGATTAATCGCGATTACGATTTTAATCATTTTGCAAACTCTAATTACTATATCAAAAAAAGATATATTTTTAGAGTTGGCATATTTTGTCGGAAAATAAAAAAACATTTTTTTTGGGAAAAATTTTTATAATTTTTTTTTTTTGGTTTTTGTTATCCTTAGTACGATAATTGCAAAAACTGAAAAAAAATTACAAATCTGCATATTTTTAAATGTTAATAGCTCCGAAATCCTTTTAATGTCAGGGTGGTCAACTTTGGCACTCTGTAACTCACGCTGTATTGTAAAAGGGTCATTTTAAACTAGCAACTTTGAAAGATTATATCATTGACTTTATTTGCCCCACTAATAATGTTTCAATCTGATAAATAGTTTGAAAGTTACATCTATATAAGCAATTTTTTTTTTTGCAAACACTGATTACCGATATTTTCAAAATGGCAATATCTCGAAAACTAGCCATTAGGTATCAAAATCTTTACCAGATTCTTGGTCATCATGGCAAATGTAATAAGATGTGTGGTCTAATTTTTTTTTTTTTTAATTTGGAAAAATTTTTGGAAATTTACTATGGGAGTTGGCATTTATTTTCACCAAAAAAAATGTACTTTGAGATAGCAGAATAACAAAATTGGATGTAAAACGACAACCAGTTATTTTTTTGCTCTGAAATTTTTATCACAGATTGGCAAATCCAGCTCAAACCACACAGCATTCGGATTTGTCACCTTCGATTTAAATAAAATTTGCCAAATATATTGCAAATGGATAGTGTTCCTAAAATCATTACCTTTCTAGCTCCAAAACCTTTCGGTTTTCGAAATATGGCGGCTTAAAAATTGGCAAAAACGTTAAATTTTCAATAAGGTGCACATACAAATTCACCCATAACTTTAAAACTATAAAACCCACAATTACCAAATAGGTACCATTTGAAAGCTGAAAGGATTACCTTAAAAGTGACATGCACAGTTTTTTCTTGTAATGAAAGGTCAAAGGTCATATTTCAAGGTCTAATGTCCAAAGACCTATATCTCAAAATCCGATATTTTTAAAATTCTCAAAAATATATATGATAACAATCAAGTCTTTCCCTACATTTGTATCAAAACTTCAGGGTGGACACTCATATGGTTCCAAAGTTACAGAGGAAAACGTGCTCGATGTCAAGATTTTCTCTACGAGTTCATATGCAAAAGCTTGGCTATTTGCCATCGGAAACTCATTTCGGTCAAATTTAAGTTGGCATATTTTGAATATACCCAGGCAGAAAAATACGAACGGGAGAGCGCTGGAAAAGTACTTTTTATGGTCGCTTGTGTGCTGGGAAAGCATCACAGTTTAGTACTCTGCCAGCGTCCAAAATGATAACCACGGTAAACGGTATGCCGTTGCTATTTTAAAACGCTTTAAAAACAAAAAATATAGTACAATTATAGCACTTTTAGAACAAAAAAATAGGACGTATCTAAATTGTATACATAAGTCCATAAAACACAACTTTTTTTGGTGTTTATTTGAATAAAGAAATTTATTAAATTAGCATAAAAAAATTTATTGACTCATTTATTAGGATAAAAAAATTTTGAACAATTTTCTAAGTCCCGGAAAAAATTTGTTTGCAGTTTTCTTTGCGTTTGGTATAAAAAATTTATTAAAAATGCTTTTTTGAAAAAATTTGGAAAAGTCCCGAAAAAAAGTGGTGTATTGAACCGAAACGGGTATGTATCCGGAGTTTAAGGGTGATGTATCCGGAGTTTAAGACACCTCCTCACGAAAGAAACAGGTGTTTTTATATAAAAGGTGTCAAGATTGTAATATGTAGGTCATTGTGTATAAGTGACATATCATGAGAACTATCAAGAACCAGTCACTTATCCTGCAGGGAAATAAAAAATATTCCAATTGTAATGAAAATTAATAAATTTTAATAAGAAATGTATACTTTGAACGGACTTAAATAGAAAAACATTGGCAAAGCGCTTGGAAAGTACTTTTTCGAAATTTTCTTTGGAACGGTTGGCAGTTTCTGCCTGGGTAGGTTCACGATATGATATTTCTCAGGTTCTTAGATTCTGAGACATTTTTCGTATTCAAAAAATTTACAGATTCAGAGATATATTTTCAGATTCTGAGACAGATTTTCAGATTCTGAGACATTTTTTGTAAAGAAAAATTCTCAGATTCTGAGACATTTTTCATACAGAAAAATTCTCTGATTCTAAAACATTTTTGGTATAGAAAAAATTCTCATATTCTGAAACATTTTTTGTAAAAAAAAATCTTAAATTTTTCGTATATAAATATAAATCTCAAATTCTGAGACATTTTTCCTATAGAAAAATTCTCAGATTCTGAGAAATTTTTTGTATCGAAAAATTCTCAGATTCTAAGACATTTTTCATATAGAAAAATTCTCAGATTCTGAGACATTTTTCGTATATAAAAATTTCTAGATTCTGAGATATTTTTCATTTAAGAAAAATTCTCAGATTCTGCGACATTTTTCGTATAAAAAAATTCTCAGATTCTGAGGCATTTTTCGAAAAAACTTCTCAGATTCTGAGACATTTTTCGTATAGAAAACTTCTCAGGTAGGAAGACATTTTCGTACAGAGAAGATTTTAAGACATTTTTACATTAAAAAATTCTCAGATTCAGAGATATTTTTTGTAAAGAAACATTTTATGAATATTTCTCGTAAAGAATATTTCTCAGATTTTTAGTATAGAAAAATGCATAGATTCTGAGACATTTTTCGTGTAAAAAAAAATTCTCAAATTCTGAGACATTTTTCCATTAGAAAAATTCTCAGATTCTAAGAAATTTTTCGTATTGAAACATTATCAGATTATGAGACATTTTTCGTAAAGAAAAATTCTTAGATTTTAGATATTTTCCATCTAGAAAAATTCTCAAATTTTAAGACATTTTTCCATTAGAAAATACTAAGATTCTAAGTCATTTCTTATAGAGAAAGATTACAATTTTTTTATAAAGATTATAAGGCATTTCTCACAAAGAATATTTGAAAAATTCTCAGATTTTGAGATGTTTTTGTATAAATTCTCAGGTTCTAAAACAATTTTCGTAAGTTCTCAGATTCTCAGAAATATTCTCAGATCCTGAGATATTTTTCGTTTAAAAAAATTTTCAGATTCTAAGACATTTTTCCTATAGTTAAATTCTAAGATTCTGCGACATTTTTCGTACAGAAAAATTCTCAGATTCAGAGACATTTTTCGTATACAAAATTCTCAGATTCTGGGAAATTTTACGAATAGAAAATTTCTCAGGCTCTGTCACATTTTTTGTATTGAAAATTTCTCAAATTCTGAGACAGCTTTCATGTAAAAATATCTAAGACTCTTAGACTTTCTTCGTATAGTAAAATTCTCAGATTCTTAGAAAAACTCAGATTCGTACAGAAAAGCCTTGATCACGTCTTTTTGGATTTTGTCGCATATTTGCTTCTTATCAAAATTTATTTATTTAAATAAAAACATACACAGAAAAAAATAAAAAAATATTTGAGTAAATTTTTAATACAATTGAGTAAAAAATTACTCAATTTCGCACCAGTAAACGATTTAATAGTATTGAGTAAATTTTTGATAAAAATTTATTAAATATTTGTAAAAAATTTGAGTAAATTTTTAATTGACACAATTAAAAATTTACTTAAAATTTTTCTATTTATTTTTTTTAAGTTTAAAAAAGTTTTAATTTTTTTTTTTTACAAAAGAAAAACAATAAACTTGTTTTTCAAACTTTACCAAACATATTTATGTCTCAAACACATAGGAAATTTTTAAAAAGACGATTACAAACTTTCATAGACATATACAAACAACTATAAACTAAACGAGAATTCAAAAAAGTATGAGAGTTTAAAAAAAAAATTTAAAAAAACTATTAAATTTTTATTAAATTATTTACTTAAATTGTTTTTAAAATTTTTAAGTAAATTTTTAATTGCGTCAATTAAAAAATTACTCAATTTATGTTTTTAAATTTAAATAAGTGATTACTCAAATTTGTTTCCTCCATATTTTTTTCTGTGTAACGCTGAATAATAGGAATCTCCAGATTACTCATATTCTGTAAAATCTTTTGAGTGGGTGTTGACAACATCATATTTAAATCTTTATAAAGTTAGTCCCAGTGTGATTTTTTTTTGGTTTAACATTACAAGTGTTGACGTTGTCAACAAATCATTTTATATAGACATATTTTTTTCAATATACAAACAATTGCCAATGCCAAAAATACTACAAAAACAAAAAAAAAGTATATAAAATATACCATAAACACTATGATCATAAAATAAAATATAAAAACTAGAGACTGAAAAATGAATAAAGTTGTGAAAAGCCAATATTTTGAATGTTATTTGTGTGTATGTATGAATGCGCTTTAAAGATTTACGATTATGGCTAAAGCTATTAAAAGTTTCCTGCACCTTTTTATTACACTTTTTACGAGAGTTCAGGCAAAAGCAACACACAACAAATAGCACACATACACACAAACTCACTTAATTGTACAAAATATTGGTTGTTATCGAAGAAATATACTCATGAATACATATTTAACAAAATGTCTATAAATTCAAATTCAGTTTAATGTTCAAAAATCGTTTATTTATGAACGGGAATTTGGTTTATTTTATAGTTGTTATGTTGGATTGTAGTCTGGTAAAACAGTGGTGTGCAGAATTTTAGATATCGATGTGAAAATCACAAAGCAAAATAGTTCTTGGGGAAATAACATATTCTGCGTGGATCGTTCATGAAAAAAAAAACGATTGTAAAGTTAGATAACATTACTTTGAATTTAAAATTAAATAAAATTTAAAATTTCAATTTTGAATAAATAAAAATTGGTCTGAAAAAATTCTCGAAAAATTTCTATTTTTGTGGAAAAACTTTCAGATTTTTGCATAGAAAAATTTTAGATCCTTAGGCATTTTTCGCATAGAAAAATTTTTAGATTCTGAGAAATTTTTTGTATACAAAAATGCTAAGACATCTTTCTGGCTTGTTCTATTATAAACGATAAAAACAAAGAATAAAAAATGTTGTGTATTGAAAATCTTGGGAGGAGAACTTAACCTACACTCAAAATAATTCTACAGTAAAAGGTTTAGTAAGTGATTTTGTACAAAAATCTACTAATAATTTACTAATTTTAGTATCTTCAAAGTACTAAAATTTGTAATTTTTACTGGTTTTTAATAAATTTAGTAAAAAATTTTAGTATTGGTTACCAATTTCTGCACTAGGTCCTTTTGAACTAAATTTAGTTAAATTTTTAGTATTAAATACCCACGTTTTTTTTGGGTGTACTGCTGATTTTGCCCATTTCCGAACTTAACCTAAGACATATTTCAACCAAACTTCGGGCGCATAGCTCTTGTCTTTTGGACCCGATCGTGTTAACTACTACTGATGGAGATAAGTACATTTATATAACGTCTTAGAATAGATTAGTTACACTAGTTTACAGAGATTTTGATCCAATACATTTTATATTTATTTTCCATGTTAAATCTTGCGCTGAATCCGAAAATGAAGTTAAAAGTTTCAAAAGTACTTTTTAAAAGAGTAATTTTAATAAAATTACAATATCTACGGAACAAATCAGCATATTTAGCTTTTTTTTATACCCTCCATTTGCAATTAGTGATAGAGGGTGTATATGAGTCATTCCACACCAAATGGCCCGCTACAGAAAAACATGTGTCCCGAAAATTTCTGAATAGGTTGATTGGATAGCCCTATACGGAACTAAGAAAATTGCGTTTTTGGTTTTTCAAAAACTGGACTTAGGAGGCGTGGTCAAATATTGGAAAAATGGTAAAATTTGTTGCGAGTTGCCTTGATTAAATATTTTATAGGAAAGGAAAAAAAAAGAAGGAAAAGGAAAAAAGGAAGGGAGAGGAGAAAAAAAGAAGGGAAAGGAACAAAGATCGAAAGAAAATGACCAGGATGTAAAAATCCTTAGGAGAAGTATAAATGACAATAATTTTCTAACCGAATAACTTTCCATATCATTTTCTAAGGAAAAAGTATTATCTCAAATATTTTTATAGAAAAATGGCTCAGAATTTCAGAGTTTATCATTAGAAAATATTTTGATATTTATTCGACTCTGAATGTAAGAACATTTTTGAGGAAAAATGCCTAATGATTTTCTATAGGAAAAGTTTACATAAATCTATGTTTTTTTTTTTTGTAGGGAAACTGCTTATATAAAAAAAATATATCAGAACCTTAGATATTTTTTGATAAATCTCTCAGAATCTAAAAATTTTTCTGTTGGAAGATTCTGAGAATTTTTCTATAGGAAATGTGTTTCTGAATATGTAAATTTTTCTTTTAAAATAGTGTCTATAAATTTTCCTTTGAAAAATGTCTAAGAACCTAATAATTTTTCAATATGAAAAATGTTTCAGAATCTAAGAATTTGCCTTAAGAAGAATCAGATGGCTATAAAAACGTAAAATTTTTCTATCGAAAAATGGTATAAAATTTATGATTTTACTTTTAGAAAGGTCTATCAAAATTTCTTAATAAAATGTTATAGAAATTACCCAAGCAGAAATTGACGACAGTTCTAAAAAAAAGCGTTCTAAAAGCACTGTAACAAAAAAAAACGTTCTCAAAACGCTATTTTCAAACGCATTGCGAGCGTTTTTGAAAAGTGTTCTGAAAGCACTATAACCAAAAAAAAAAGTAATCTCAAAGAGTTTTTTTTTGTAATGCGTTTAAAGCGGTTTTAAGAGTTCTTTATAACTGAAGTTTTTATTTATTTCGGTTTGAGTCCATATTAATTATTTCTGAGAAATAACTATTTTTGTTGTACAATGAGAAAATCTGAAAAAATTAATTGACAACACAGGCTAAGTGGAGATGTCGACAGCTTTCGGTAGAAGCCACCCTTCCTTCGTCAGCACTCTTCGATTGTCACTGTAGGTAAGTAAGATTAAGATCAGCTATTTAAACGTACATTAACACTA
The DNA here is from genome assembly GCA_963921195.1 of Pegoplata infirma. Lineage (NCBI taxonomy): Eukaryota > Metazoa > Arthropoda > Insecta > Diptera > Anthomyiidae > Pegoplata > Pegoplata infirma. Next base: position 70,012 of record CAWUER010000520.1, read on the forward strand.
TGGTAAATAAGGCCAATGGTGTTCTTGGATTCATGAAACGCTGGGCGAAGGAATTTTCTGACCCCTATATAACGAGGCAATTATTTACTTCATTGGTAAGACCAATTTTGGAATTTGGTTGTATTGTTTGGGATCCGTATTATGCAGTTCATAGTGATATGATTGAATCCGTACAGAAACAATTTTTACTTTTTTGTCTTAGGAACCTCAACTGGGGTCCGGACTATAGCAATCTTCCATCATATAATGCAAGATTGGCGTTGATAAAACTTCCTACTCTGAAGAGTAGACGTATTATGTTAAATACTGTGTTTATTTTGAAGATTATTAAGGGCGAAGTTGATTCTGAATTTCTTGTTGGGAAGTTGTTTTTTAACGTCCCTTTTCGGCCTACTAGATATTACAGCTTTCTTTATATTGATATTTGTCGCATGAATTATGCGTGTGCAGATCCTATTCGTAGGATGTGTACTGATTTTAACTCGTTATACAGGTTTGTTGACTTTTCGGAGAATTATGCTCTTGTGAAATCAATTATTTTGACATATTTGAATAGATTGCGTGACGATGATTGTTTTAATTTCTTTGAACGTTTATAGTTAATTTAGGATTATTAATTCTACATTACCTGTAGAAATTTTGTAGTTGTAGTAATAGTATATAAATGTATTTAGTGTCCATATAATAAACCGACTGATGACTTAGAGTTTGTAGTTGGTTTATTACTATCCTTACTTATCCAGCCTAATCCGCTATGGTTCGGACCATGGTGTGTACGTGTTCCCCCGTCATGGGAACGAGCCCACTCGGTCGGTTGGGGCGGGTAAGTGTGAGGTGGGACCGTTCGTTAAAAAAAAAAAAAAAAAAAAAAAGAGGTGAAAAAGCGGACGGGAATTATTCTTTATATTTTTTTTTAAATTTCTAAATTCTGAATAACAATTTTTTTTTTGTTTTTTAAGTAAAAAAATTATCAACAATGTTTTTAGAATTTTTTTTTTTTAATTTTCCAAGTTTCGAAAACTTTTTGGAAAAATTTTTGGAGTACAAAAAATTTTTTTTCCGGATTTCACTTTGTATCAATCAAATTATTATGCCCGAACTTAAACAGGAATTATTTAATTTGTGTTTTTAAAGCGCTTTGATGACTTTAAAAAAACGTTCTCAAAGCACTTTTTTACATCGCTTTTAAAACGCTTTAAACCTAGCGTAGATCGATGTTATCATTCGGATCATCTGAAGGTGCTTTGAAGTTGGTATACAGAACGGTCGTATACCCGTCCACAACGCTTTCACAATGCTTTTGCGATTGTATTTTTCTGACTGGGTAATTATTTATTAGAATCTGATAATTTTCTTTAACGAAATATGTTTCAGAATCTGAGGATTTTTGTATACGAAAAAGTTCTTAGAATCTGAGAAATATTTTAAAATATGAGAATTATATTAGAGACACAAGCGTGTTCATTACAATAATTAGAATTATATTAGAGAAAAGTATATCAGAATTCTGAAAAAAAAAAAAAATATATAGAAAGAATGTCCCAGAGTCTCAGATTTTTTCCATTGCAAAGAGTCTAAAAATTTACAGATTCAAAATTTTCTGAGAGCTTTTCTACAGAAAATACGATCTGAGAATAAAATAACTTAATTCCTAAGTTTTTATGTATTTTTCTGCATACAGTTGAAAAAAACTAGATTTTTTGGCACAGAAAAAAATAAAAAATAAATTTAATTAAAAAGTTCGTGGATTTAATTAAAAAATTAATTAAATCCGGACCAATCACTAAAATGCGCATATAAATTAAAAATATTTGTTTGTCGTTAATTAAAAATAAATGAATATTTATTCAATTAAAAATTTAATTCTATAAATTAAAAAATTTAATTAAAATTTGAAAAAAAAATAATTAAAATTTTAATTATATAAATTAAAAATTTAATTAAAAAAAAAATTGAAATCAATTAAAATTTTAATAAAATAAATTAAAAAATTAATTAAATATAATACATTTTTTAAAAAATAAATAATTTAAAAAAACATTTTTTAAATAAAAAGGGTTAAAAAAATGTTTTTTTACTAAATATATTTATGCCGTAAAGACATAGTCAATGAGACAATTTTATAAAGTTGATTATAAACCTTTTATATACATACACATAAAACTATAAACAAAATGAGAATTCAAAGAACTATATGAGAAATAAAAAAAAAACAAGTAGAAAAATTAAATTCGACTTGGTCGAATCTATGAATACCCTCCACAATGTTATCTGATAGTAATTTTCTAAAAAAAATGCATTACAAATTTTTATTAGAAATATAGTATTTTGAGTAAAATTTTTTTGTGAGTGTAAAATTTTTTTGACTGTCAAAATTTTTTTGAGTGTGAATTTCATTAAACAAAAAAATAATTAAATTAAAAATTAAAAAAGTTAATTTTTTTTTGAGTGTAAAATTTTTTTGAGTGTAAATATTTATTAGAAATATATTATTTTGAGTAAAATTTTTTTTGTGAGTGTAAAATTTTTTTGACTGTCAACATTTTTTTGAGTGTGAATTTCATTAAAAAAAAAATAATTAAATTAAAAATCAAAAAAAAACATTTTTTTTTGAGTGTAAAATTTTTTTGAGTGTAAATATTTTTTTAGTGTACTATTTGTTTGAGTAACAAAATTACTTTGTAAAATATTTTTGTTGTTTTATACCTATACGTATATGTTAAAAAAATATATTTCACATATTTCCCTCATTTTTTTTTACCATCCTCGTCTTTAAAAACCAAAAACAAACTAATATTTGATTTTTTTCCAAAAACACTTACTATATACCGTTACATACAGTTACAAAAACAAAAACAATAACAAATATTTACTTGTCTAACAACTAAACTGCACCCAAAACAAACAACAACAAGTTAAACAAGTAAAAAAGTTAAATTCGGCCTTGCCGAATGTAGTGATACCCTCCACAATTTCAAAAAGATTATTGCAAAAAACTTTATTTAAAAGGAAATTACTTTTGAAAAAAAAATTTTCGAAAAAAAAAATTTCCGCGAAAAAAAATTTGGGTAAAAAAAAATCCGCGATTTTTTTTTTTTTTTGTGTTCGTACTTGTTTAAATACCATTTGGTGTTCAATTATGTTCACATATGTCAACCAGAAGCCGAATTAAAGCATTTTGTATATTTAGGTTATGTTGAATGTACTGAAATTTTTGAGGTGTGCTTACATTTTCGTTCATAACTTTTGAACCGCTGAACCGATATCGCTCAAATGCAATACCAAACTTCTCGGGAGAACTTCCAATAAATATGTTAAGTTTCAGTCATCTCTGTGCAATATTTTGTCCGCGACAGCATTTTCCACAGACAGACAGACAGACGGACAGACGGACAGACGGACAGACGGACAGACGGACATCGCTAGAATGTCTTAAAATCGATCGGGCATCTTGAATATATATACTTTATGGGGTCCAAGATTGATATTTCGATGAGTTACAAACAGAATGACAAACTTATATATACCCTCTATCACTAGAGTGGAGGGTATAAAAAAAACTGGTATTTCACCATGCTTGTTAAAACTTGTTTAACGAGTTTTCAACTGTTTAAGGTGAAAAAATCTGAAATTCAGAGCCTTGCTTATAACTTTTGAACCACTGAACCGATTTTGCTGAAATTCAAAACCAAATAGACTTGGGGAACGACAAAGATATGTAACACGTTTCAGCACCCTCAGAATTGTCTTTCGAAAGTTAGAGTGGTTTTAATCTCGAAAGTTCGCAAAATTCCCTTCCCGAAATTTACTCTTTTGCTCATAACTTTTGAACCACTGGACCGATTTGGCTGGATTGCAATACCAACCTGACCCGGTAAATACCCAACATATATGTCAAACTTCAGGAGCCTCCATAAAGTCTTTCAAAAGTTAGCGTGTTTTCAACGGACAGACAGACAGACAGACAGACAGACAGACGGACGGACGGACGGACGGACGGACGGACGGACGGACATCGCTAGATCGACTTAAAATCGATCAAGGATCATGAATGTATATACTTTATGGGGTCCTAGACCAATATTTCGATGTGTTACAAACGGAATGACAAACTTATATATACCCTCTATCACTAGAGTGGAGGGTATAAAAATCAACAAACTGTTTAGACTTATGTATTTTTTTTTATCTGCAAAACAATGCAAGAGAAAAACACCCAGTAGCACACACACACGAAAAACAAAACAAAAAAAAAAAAATAAGTAAAACTAAAAATGTAATTAAACAATTAATTAAATAAATTAAATATTTAATTAATATTAAATTTAAAAACAATTAAAATGTTTATTAAAATAAAGTTAAAAATTTAATTATATTAATTAAAAATTTAATTGAAATTAAATTAAAAAACTAATAAAATTTTAATTAAAATAAAATTTGCGATATGGTTTTCAGTTTTTTACTGAATAATAACAATGTTAAAAAAACACCCAAACGTAAACTTTATTGCTGTCCGATTGCCTTACATTTTTTGGGTAAAAAATCGAAGGTTTTTGGCTCCGGTTTGAAGTTTCATATAAAATTTTAAAAGATTTTGACTCGCTGATTCTAAATCTATGCTCCAAATTTTTTCATCACGTCAAGAATTTTAATTATTCGCGGTTGAAAATGCGAAAAACGCGATTTTTTGAAAGCAGCCACTGGGTGGAATAAAAATCTGGTATAAAGCTTTAGAGTAGAATTGAACTATGATCTCAAATATATGATCAAAAAAAATTGAAGTTGTTGCACTATTATTGGCCAAACATGTATTTTAAAAAACACTGTGAAAAAAATTAGAAAAACCACCGTTTTTAAAAGGCTCTAAACAGAAACCAGATGATCAATCTTTACTGTGATGAGCTCAAAATTTACCCAAAATTTCATTCTTTCTTATAGACTTTTAAAAGATGTCTTCCAGTTTATACGAAAAATAACACAGAAAACTAAAATTTGTAAAATATTTATTTTTTTTGTAGTTTTTCTTTGAAAAATATCAAAAATACCTTTTTTACAAAAATGGTAATTTTGACAGCATCATTTTACAACGCAAGTGAAACCCAACCAAACGCAATAATTAGGAAAAAATAGTTTTCTATGTTGGAGACCATAAACAAATTATAATTTTGCGCTTTATACCAGATTTGTATTCCTCTGAATGGCTGCTGTGCAGGGTTTCAAATAATATAAAAATCGTAATTTTTCGCATTTTCAACCGTGAATAACTAAAAATCTGGACGTGATGGAAAAATTTTGAGAAGAGATTTGGAATCAGGAGATCAAAGTCTACTAAAATTGATCACCAGAATTCAAACCGGAAAATGAGTGTTGAGCGGTGTAATTTATCTTTTAAATAAAGAAAAAGGATTAAAAAATATTGCGTATTTATATTTTTATACATAGTTGTTTGAAAATTGCTCACATTAAGACTGATTTTCCTTTAAACCTCCCTTAAAACATACCTTTCCTATATCGTCAACCCTTAGGTTTATCCCGAACCATTTAGTTTTTATTTTTTTTTTAATTTATTTTATTAAATCAGCTCCGTCCGATCCATGGTGCCTTCTGGATATGTTATTAGGGTAAATACTATAAAATTAGTCCCCAACATTTTTTCTAACATACCAATACCCTATCTCAAACTCCTAAGGGGTCTCCCATACAAAAACAATTTTTTGTAAAATTTTCTTTAACAGCTGCCGCAAGGGTCACCCTAGAGAAGTCAAATGTGTGACTGACCCCCAATACATTTTCAACCCAAAATTTTCTTTAAACAAACCTACCCTCTATTTTGGGCACGGCAAGTACTAGAGAATTTATTAATGTACAAATAACAACAAATTTAATTAAAATCAGCTCAGTAGTTTTTTCTGCACAACTGGAGCCAATTTTATCCTTTAAAAAAGGCATTCCACAAATGAGTGGCAACCATGAAAATTCTAGTTGACCAAATTTTGTATTATAAAATTTCAAAAATATGACGATAGTTTATATTTCAAAAAAAAAAAAAAAACAGAATTAAAATATGATGCGTATTTGTTTATAGCTGTTTATGTATTGTTAACATTTAGGCTGTTTTTTTTTAACCCCCCCCCCCCCCCCTTATGCCATCTCTATCCATTATTTTGCTCTCCACTGTATGTAGTCTGTTCATAAATATTGAACCAACAGATACCGCCTTTTTTAAATTGTTTATTGTATATCAACTGTTTGTTGCTGTTGTATACTGTGTTTATTGTAATTTATTAGATTTGCTATAATTTTAAACATTTACGTTAAGCTTACATATTGTACAATATATATTTTCTTTTATTATATGACATTTTTTATAGGAAATTCGTGATCATGTTGGAGTTTTTTTTTTTTTTTGGAGGGGACCACAATGAGTAATTGTTATCAATAAGGGAGCTTACTATTTTTGGGGAGTTTTTACTAGACAATTCAAAAAATGTCCGGCAAGGAAGTGCTTTGGGAAGGAAGATTTTAAAACGCTAATTAGAACATAAATTATAACGGTCGAATTCATAAATTACTAAGAATGTAAAATCCACTGTTTAAATTTTTTAAATACAATTTTCTGAAAAAATAAGTCTACACCCGGCTAAAAATGTTGTATATCTTCATATATGAGTTCATATATGAGACCATATACAGTATCATATATAGTATCAAATATGGTCTCATATATGAACATATTCCAAAATTGGCGCTTATATAAGACACGATCATATATGATGCAATATATGTGATCATATATCTATCTATATATATAAAAGAGTAACGTGACTGACTGACTGACTGACTGACTGACTGACTGACTGACATACTCATTCATCATCGCCCAGCCCAAACCGCTGAAGCTAGAGACTTGAAATTTGGACTGTAGGTCCACCTCCCGGAATATAGATCCACTAAGGCTGGATTTTTGCCAATGTTGATTCTAAGGGGGTAAAAAGGGTAAAAAACTGTACTTTTGGTACTTTTTATATCTCCTGAAATAATGGTCATAGAGACTTGAAATTTGGACTGTATGTTCACCTCCCGGAATATAGATCCAGTAAGGCCGGATTTTTGTCAATGTTGATTCTAAGGGGACAACAAGGGTAAAAAACTGTACTTTTGGTACTTTTTATATCTCCTGAAATAATGGTCACAGAGACTTGAAATTTGGACTGTATGTTATACTATTGGAATATAGATCCAGTAAGGCCGGATTTTTGCCAATGTTGATTCTAAGGGGGTAAAAAGGGTAAAAAACTGTACTTTTGGTACTTTTTATATCTCCTGAAATAATGGTCACAGAAACTTGAAATTTGGACTGTATGTTCACCTCCCGGAATATAGATCCAGTAAGGCTGGATTTTTGCCAATGTTGATTCTAAGGGGGTAAAAAGGGTAAAAAAATGTACCTTTGGTACCATTTATATTTCTTTAAATAATGGTCCTAGACACTCGAAATTTTGAATGTAGGTTCAGCTCCCGGAATATAAATCTACTAAGGCTGGATTTTCCAATGTTGATTCTAAGGCTGGATTTTTACCAATGTTGATTCTAAGGGGTAAAAAGGGTAAAAAAATGTACCTTTGGTACCTTTTATATTTCCTTAAATAATGGTCCTAGACACTTGAAATTTTGAATGTAGGTTCAGCTCCCAGAATATAAATCTACTAAGGCTGGATTTTGCCAATGTTGATTTTAAGGGGTTAAAAGGGTAAAAAACTGTACTTTTGGTACCTTTTATATTTTCTTAAATAATGGTCCTAGAAACTTAAAATTTGCAATGTAGGTTCACCTCCCGGAAAAAATATTCACCAAGGCTGGGTTTTTGCCAATGTTGACTCTACGGGGTTAAAATGGAAAAAAGTGTACTTTTGGTACTTTTTTTAATTTACTGAAATAATGGTACCTTTTATAAAAAGTACCTCTTATAAAAAGTACCTTTTATGAAAAGTATCTTTTATAAAAAGTACCTTTTATAAAAAGTACTTTTTATAAAAAGTGCCTCTTATAAAAAGTACTTTTTGTAAAAAGTACCTCTTATAAAAAGTACCTTTATAAAAAGTACCTTTTATAAAAAGTACCTTTTATAAAAAGTACCTTTTTAAAACTACCTTTTATAAAAAGTACCTTTTATAAAAAGTACCTTCTATAAAAAGTACTTTTTGTTAAATGATCCTAGATAATTGAAATATGGATTGTAGGATCCTTACCTTACCTTACCTTACCTTACCTTACCTTACCTTACCTTACCTTACCTTACCTTACCTTACCTTACCTTACCTTACCTTACCTTACCTTACCTTACCTTACCTTACCTTACCTTACCTTACCTTACCTTACCTTACCTTACCTTACCTTACCTTACCTTACCTTACCTTACCTTACCTTACCTTACCTTACCTTACCTTACCTTACCTTACCTTACCTTACCTTACCTTACCTTACCTTACCTTACCTTACCTTACCTTACCTTACCTTACCTTACCTTACCTTACCTTACCTTACCTTACCTTACCTTACCTTACCTTACCTTACCTTACCTTACCTTACCTTACCTTACCTTACCTTACCTTACCTTACCTTACCTTACCTTACCTTACCTTACCTTACCTTACCTTACCTTACCTTACCTTACCTTACCTTACCTTACCTTACCTTACCTTACCTTACCTTACCTTACCTTACCTTACCTTACCTTACCTTACCTTACCTTACCTTACCTTACCTTACCTTACCTTACCTTACCTTACCTTACCTTACCTTACCTTACCTTACCTTACCTTACCTTACCTTACCTTACCTTACCTTACCTTACCTTACCTTACCTTACCTTACCTTACCTTACCTTACCTTACCTTACCTTACCTTACCTTACCTTACCTTACCTTACCTTACCTTACCTTACCTTACCTTACCTTACCTTACCTTACCTTACCTTACCTTACCTTACCTTACCTTACCTTACCTTACCTTACCTTACCTTACCTTACCTTACCTTACCTTACCTTACCTTACCTTACCTTACCTTACCTTACCTTACCTTACCTTACCTTACCTTACCTTACCTTACCTTAAAATTGGGTAAGGTTCGCCTCTCGGAAAATAAAGGGATTAAAAGGAATAAAAAAGTGTACTTATTTATTTCCTGATATAATGGTCCCAGAAACTTAAAATTTGGAACGTAAAATCCTTCGGTGAAAAAAGAGATTGGGAAAAGTTCTTTTTGGAAATTCCGTTTCTTAACGGGGATAAAAAGTACTTTTAATATTTGCTGAAACAATGATCCTAGATAATTGATATATGGATTGTAGGATCCTTCGGTGAAGAAAAAACATTCTGGAAGAGGTACTTTTTTTAAATTTCGTTTCTAATGGGGGTAATAAAGTGTACTTTTGGTACTTTTTTTGTTCCTATAATAATGACCTTAGTAGATGGGGATGGAATTGGAATTGAAATAGCGTAGAACGGGGAACAATATGAAATAGAGCAGGGAACAATATGGAATGATATTTTGAACTCAAATTTTTGGTGTTTAGCTTTTTTACTCCATATTTTTTTTATTCCAATTTCTTTTTTCACTGAAATATTTATTCACTCAAAATCCAAAATCCCGACATAAGGGCTCGAAAATTGTCATTATATTTTTCCCCCGGAACGAACATGATAACTAGAGAATGTATCCCGGGATTTCCCGTCCCGGGATTCCCGGGAAATTCGTCAATTTTCATTTCCCGCATTCCCGGGAAATTAGTGCGGGATTCCCGGGAATTTAAAAAAATGTACTTAAACAAGTTAACTGCTATATTTAGGTCACAGACCATAAAGACATGCAACACGAGTGCTTATTTTGGTACTTTCAATATGGACGCATACAAAATACTACTAAATTTACTTCTCTGCCTAGAATACGTGTGCCTATACGTGTGAGCTTTTGCATCTGTATTTTCGTTGTTTGTCTACGTTTTGTATGAAACGTCAAAAGTTACACGCGCGTGCCGTCACTAATACATACACATATGCGAAACTTGTTCGTTTCACCCCTATGATTTAGGTCAATAAATTTTTAAATATAAGGGCTCCAATTTTCACGCACTACAAAATCGAAAATATGTGCTTAAAAAATGCACTTAAAAATCGAAAAAATGCGTTAAAAATTCAAAAATATTTACTAAAAACGTAAAGAGTATTAAAAATTAATTTTTGATTATAATAAAAGGTTTTACTAAAAGCAAAACATATGAACTTTATTTTTTATTTTCAGTTAAAAAAATTGTTTTTATAATCACAAAAATATTTTTTTATTTGAACACAGATAAAAACAAATTGCCAATGAACCACATTCGTAGCATTTATGAACAAATTTTTAAAAATGTATGAACCTTTCATATATTTTTCGATTTTTTATTCATAAAAAGATTATAATATTTTTTCAATTCCACATAATAAATATTATGAAAAAGTTATGAATTAGTTCATAAATACTATTAATTTTTTTGTGACTTTTACTTATTTTCAATGTTTTTTAATTTAAATTCGTAAAGTTTTTTCAGTTTTTTATTTATGACAAAATATGAAAAAATATGCATTTTCGTAAAAATCTGCAATAATATGCAAAAACAAATATTTTTCTCTTATTGTTGGTGAAATGTCTATGCTAAAAACAGCACATTCTATTAAACAAAAATTTCTTAAAAAAATATAACAGGACATTGTTTAATTATTTATTTTTTTTAAATAGAGTTTTTAGCTTAATTTATTATTTTTGGTTTATAAAACTGAATTCTTATTTTATTTGCTTTTAAATGTATCAGGCCTTGTTAGACGTACACATTTAAAAAAAAAAATGTAAAAAATTGTTAAAAACCAAAAAAAAATATTAATGGTTTTTAGTGCGGGATCCCGGGAATCCCGGGAAGTTCAAAAATTTTTCCCGCTTTCCCGGGAAATAAAAAAGTGCGGGAAATTGCGATCCCTAATGATAACGTACCAGCAAAGTTATTCAAATTTTATTGTTTAAATTATTCATTGAAATATTTTTATATGGAAGACTTAAACGTCCACAAGTAAATAAAACAAAGACTACGTAGAGGAATTTTTTTGAAATCGATAGAATAATTCTGATCCTTCTATTATCCGGTATTCAATACAACCGGTAACGAAGTACCGGGATTGTAAGCTAGTTAGATCATATATTGAATCATATATTGGATCATATATTGAATCATATATTGGATCATATATGATGTTGTTTTTAATTTGTTTTACATTCTTTCTTATATTTTTTATTAATTTTTTCCTCTTAAACTATGTAATAAATTATTATGATTATATTCAGCAGAATTGCAAACGATATACGCAAGTATAATTAAAAAAAAAAATATTTTGTATTCATTACTGGTGTTTTCATATATTTTAATGAACACCTTTAGTTTGATGATTTTGATTTTTTAGTTACTATCGTTTGCATTTTTGGTGACCATATAAAAATATATAATAAAACTTATAGATACGAGAATACATTTTGATATTCAAAAGAATAAATTGAACATAAAAGATCTAATATATAAAGTTTTTCAATTGATGTCAATTACGAAAGATGCGAACAAAGGGCTTATTACAGGAGCGATGATTTCCTTTGTGTTTTCTTGTTTTATTATAAATTTTGATTATCTTCAGAATTAGCGTTTTTGTTAAAAAAGTCAAAATCTAAAAAAATAGATATAAAATAATATTAGTATGCATAAGATATTTCTAGAATTTTTATTGTATTGAATTATTACCATCAAGAGCATTTGGTGATAATACGTTAATGACAACACGAATATCATTTAACGAAACAGCCATGTACCTTTAAAGACTGGCTTGATACTGCTAGATATATTGTCTTTCATAACTCCATCTGATAAAATATTAATAATTATTCCATATTCCTTTTTTATTCAAAAAAAAAAAAGAACTTGCAACTGCTAAATGCATGTTTTTTACTCAAAATTTTTAGTATGCACGTAATTACTTAAGACTTCGATTAAAAGCAGTATATTTAGTAGTATGTATTTTATCTTTCTGGGTTATGTGTGTAACGATATTTAAAGGATAGGGATAAAAAAATATTTTTACTTACATCATGGCGACAATGTGCCAGGTTGTCACTTTCGCTAATTGACAGCTTTCTTGTGATTGTAAGTAAAAACGTTGTCCTTCCGAAATCGTTACTCAACCTTAAAACTGATCATAACTTTTTTTCATTTCGATTTTCTATGTTGGAACCGTAGTGATAACGTTATGGTGGTGCATATGCCTTCTCCACCATCTGGGCAGGCTTAACGTAGCTTCTCATGGTTGAATTTTCTTTAAAAAGTAACTCGGCCTCCAAACTTATACGTTCTTTCCATTTCCAATTTGCGATTGCGACAGTATGGGATTTCAAAATAATTTATAATGTTGGAATCGTAGTGATAGCATTTCTGGTGGTGCATATGTCCTCTTATCCAAGTTGAGTGAGCTTAACTTAACTCGGCCTTAAAACGCTTATACGATCTTTCCATTTCCAATTTGCTATGGCGATATTTATGGTTTTCAAAATAGTTTGCAGTATTGCAATCGTACTGATAACATTATGGTGGTGCATATGACCTCTCCACCAAGTGTCACGAGATTAAAGAAGCTGCGAAGTTTAATTTTCCTTAACATCAAATTACTAAATAATATTGTATTTGCGACATATTTACATTTACTCATTTGGAATATGATCATGTTTTGGAATAAAATGTCCACGCTTATACTTGTTATGACTGGAAAAAAAAACATGATTTTAAAATTCAAATACATATTAATGAAAACTCACCTTTTCCAAAAATGTTTTTATTTTAATTTACATCATGGCGACAATGTGTCAGGTTGTCACTTTCGCTTACGTTAACGTTGTCCTTCCCAAATCGTTACTCAACCTTAACACTGATCATACCTTCTTTTCATTTCTATTTGCTATGGCGAAAGTAAGCGTTTTCAGAATAGTTTGTAGCGTTGGAACCGTAGTGATAAAGGGTGGTGCATATGCCCTCTCTCCAAGTTGAGCGAGCTTAACGTAGCTCCGCATGGTTAAATTTTCTTCAACTAGTAACTCGGCCTCCAAACTTCTTATACCTTCTTTTCATTTTCAATTTTGTATTGCGACAGTAAGGGATTTCAAAATAATTTATAGTGTTGAAATCGTAGTGATAACAGTTCTGGTAGTGCGAATGTCCTCTTCTCCAAGTTGAGAAAGCTTAACGTAACTCGGCCTCAACACTGCTTATACGGTCTTTTCATTTCCAATTGGCTATGGCGACATTAAGGGATTGTAAAATAGTTTGCAGTATTGCAATCGTAGTGAAAACATAATGGTGGTGCATATGCCCTCTCTACATAGTTGCACGAGATTAACGAAGCTGCGTAGTTTAATTTTATTCAACATCAAAGTACTCAATAATATTGTATTTGGATAAAAAAGTCCACGCTTATACTTGTTGTGACGATGAACAGGAAAAAATTAACACAAATGATTTTAAAATTCTAAATACATATTAATGAAAACTTACCTTTCCAAATTTTTTTTATGTAAAAGTAACGCTTTTAAGCAGAATATTTTGCAACTAGGAAACAATATTTGTTAAATTATTGATACACCGAAAAAAATTCATGCCTTATATGAACGAAATGTTTCGTACATTGTACGAAAAGTTTCGTAGTTTTTGCTTACGAAATTATTTCGTAAAAATTATAAGTTTTTACGAAAAGGTTTACTACATTCTACGAAATATTTTTTTGTTTTTACGAAACAATTTTCTATATTATACAAAATAATTTCGTAAATTACAAAAATAAATTCGTACATATTAGATATAAAAAAACTACAAAAAAATGTATGTCTTATAAGGTCGAAATGTTTCGTACATTGTAAGAGTCTTTTCGTAATTTTTGCTTAGAAAATTGTTTCGTAAAAATTATAAGTTTTTACGAAAAAGTATGAAACAAGTTTCTATATTACACAAAATAAATTCGTAAATTACAAAAATAAATTCGTACATATTAGATATATTTTTTAAAAAAACACGTGTTTCGATCTCTTCAAGTTCTTGTCAATACTATATAGCAAAATATAAAAAACCTATACTACAAGTAGCATAAAAAAGTTAAAAAAATATATATTTTTGTAAATTTACAAAAAAAAGTTAAATTTTAAAAAATGTTACTTAAATTTTTCTTAAAAAAAAACAATATTTTTCACAAATTTTCTAACGAAATTTTGTTTTCGGACACAAACATTTTTTGGGCATTTTTTTGCGTTTTGGAATTCATTAAAAATGCATTAAGGAAAAAATAATCCTAAAATAAATTTTCGAAGTTCAAAAAAACTTTGAAAATTTTCTAATTGTAAGTTTTAGGCCTTTTTATATAAAAGGTTTCAAAGTTTGTGATAGGTCATTGCGTTCCTTGTGATATGCCACGTGACCTATCAAGGACCGGTCACTTTTCGTGCAGGGAAATTAAAAATGTTCAAAATTACGAAATATTTTCGTATGTTTCGTAAATTTACAAAAGTCCGGACTAATTTATTTTTCGTAATATAAAGTAAATTTTCGTATATTTTACGAAACAAGTAGGTACGAAATTTTATTTCGTAAAATGTTGCATGGATTTTTTTCGGTGTATATATTAGGGTATGAATATATATCAGTCAATCGATGGTAAGGTAATAATATAATTTTAATCGTTAATAACTTTTATTTTGTAACTCTGGTTCAAATTTGCATACACATGTACTATGATTTAACATTTTATGATATCATATATGGTTCCATATATGATATCATATATGGCACATATTTTATATACGACCACATATATGGGATCGTTTCTTGCATATATGGTCACATATATGTTTCCATCTATGTCATATATGATCATATAAAGATCGATACATAAGCATATATGAACATACACATTTATTTTTAGCCGGGCAGTTAAAATTTTGTAAAATTTTACAAAGAAATCTTTCCCTACACGTGCAATTTAGGAAGGTTTCAGTCATTAATTCAAAAATCAACAGTACTCCTTTAAAATCTCTTTCAGCTGGTAGTAAAAAATATACTCAAATATCAAAATAGAAATTTCATTCAATCTGTTAGAAGTCAAATGTATTTGATGAAAAGACAATCAATTTAAAATTGTTTCACACAATCAAAATATTCCCCTCATAATTAAAACACAAAAAAAAAATACAAAAAATCTATAATAAAAACACATGTGAAACAAACAGCAATCAAAATCAATTTAAAAATATTTTACAAATTAAACAGAGTGACATCTTATCATTCATAAAAATTAACAAAAAATCAAATCAAATACTGTGAACGAATTTTTGTTCTCCATTAGGACTCGTCACTATTAAGACAATAATATTTTTGTAGTTTCATCAACAATAATTGAAATGCGAGGGTTCATCGTTAAGTGTGAGGTTTTTGAATGGACAATTTTTTTAAGATTCTAAATTCTTGATATATACCTTCCAAATATAACTATTTGCAAATGGCTTTAAAAATGTGTTTTTTTGAGCGATAACTTCATCTTTGAAGTCAAACCTCTTGTAGCAAGGCTTTTTATTAAGATTAGTTAACAGAACAACGTCACTGGAGCAAAGTTCCTAGAACATGAATGACGAGGGAGATATGCGTAGTTAAATTCATTTTCAACATGCTTCATTAGCAGTTCATTTTTCCTGTTCAACGGTTTCAATAAGTTGGCTTAATTGTCACCGCACAGAAAATAATAATGAGAAAAACAATTTGAGTAATCACTTGTTTAAATTTTTAAAACAAATTTGAGTAATTTTTTAATTAACGCAATTAACAATTTACTCAAAAATTTAAAATAAAATTTGAGTAAATAATTTAATACAAATTTAATATTTTTTTTATTCTCTTGGTGTTTTGAATTCTCATTTAGTTTATAGTTTTTTGTATATGTATATAAAAGTTTGAAATCATTTTTATTAAATTTTCCTTTGTCTTGAAGACATGACTATGTTTGGTAAATATGGTTTTGAATTGAGAAAAGTGTGAGAGAAAAATTTTAATTTTTCTAAAAATTTAAGACATCCTGGTTTGTTTCTTACTAGTTTCATATTATCCAGTTATAATAATCTTCAGAAAAACTTTTAATATGAAATTTATTCAGTTAATAGTCAATAGAACTCTATATGTGAAAATTATTAACAGATCACAGCCGATAAGGATTGAACCCATCATCTGTAATACTTTGCTATTAACTGCTTGTAATGTACAATCACTCTAGACCGATACGCCAAGTAGGCTGTTAAGCAAGTATCAACTAAATCATGATTTTTTCAATTCGAGTTTGGTTGTTGCTGTTGTTTTTTCTAACAGAAGAGTTGTTATTGTAATATTTGTGTAAACAAACTCTACTTTTAATAATCATTCATAATCTTCTTCCTCTCCTTCATCAATTCTGATCTAACAATAAGTACTTATTTTGCAAACATTGCCAGACATGGTCTATATTGTAGACACAAATGTTAGGTGTTGCCATATTTCCAAAGATGCTAATTATTGCCACATAGGGCGACTTATAGTCGTTATTTTTAAATTATTGTTTCTATAAAGACAGTCGAGCTAAGGCTCTAATTATAATTATGTATTATAATTTTTTGATTTGTTATATATGGTTTTGAATTGAGAAAAGTGAACAGAAAAAGTGTGAAGTTTGAAAAAACAATTATTTTTAGGAAAAAAAAATCGAAACTTTTTAAAAAATAAATTGATACATTTTGAGTATATTTTTATTTGACACAATTAAAAAGTTACTTAAAAATATTGAAAAATTTTAAGTAAAGTTTTAATTGTGTGAATTAATAATTTACTCAAATTTTTTATTAAGCATTTAATAATTTTTAAATAAAAGTTTACTCAATACTATTAAATCGTTTACTCGTGCAAAATTTAGTAATTTTTTACTCAAAAGTATTAAAAATTAACTTAAATTTTTTTTTCTGTGCGCTATTTGTTTTCCTCGTCTCCATTTTTTTTCGATAACTCACTATTGAAACTGCTGCTTGGTTTTTGCTATGTTCTGGTTTTTTAAGTTATTATTTACTGTTAATCATTTAATTAAAAATATTTTTTTTTTATAATTTGAACCTAGCGGAGAACTTAAAACAATGTCCATCGCCCCGTTGTAGCGAAATCAACCAAGGTATCTGGTGGGAATCGAACCCACGACCCCTTAAATAATAGGCTAGCACAATACCGACTAACCTACAGAGTTTTCCCAGTTTTCGTCCACCATAGTAAAACTGTAAACAAAAATTCTTCACACTTAATATAATAATATCATAATTCATATTCTAAATGATAAACCCTCGTATTTTCAATGAACATTTACAATTAAACACATTAATATTTGTACACTGAGAAAATATTATAAACTTATTCAGACAAAGAATACTAATTGTAAGATATACACGTTTGGTATTCATAAACTAGCAATAAGTGAAACCAACCTGTTTTTCTTATTGTTAACTTTAGAAGTAGTAACGACGAGGGAAAACTTAGAACAAACTCTGTTGCAATGGAAAATAAAATCTCAGGTTTTACGGACGGATCTAAGATTGTAATGGAGCGCTCAGGCTTAAAACAGTCCATTGTACCTTACCCAGAAAAATAAAATAGTTAGAAGATTATTTTCCCCTCTCAACTTATCTGTTTGAATTTAACGACGATAACTTTGACGTTCAAATTGCATGGGGAAGCGAATAACCAAACCAATTCAAATAAGAAAAATAGATTGAAAAGTATTTGTCCAAAATTTCTCAGTTGCTTTCACAAACTTGAGAAAATCAGACCAGGGGATTCCATTCATGTAAAGAATATCAGAACCCATTAACCGCAGTCTAGCTCTTGAGAACGCTGGACAATAACAGACGAAGTGATTTGTGTTGTCCTCATCCTCGAGACAAGCTTCACACAAGGGTTCTGATAAGACACCCAAACACGTCATATGACGAGCACAGGTATTGTGTCCCGTAATTAGGCCAATAAGTCTGCGACAGTCTAATCTACTCAGACTAAGTAGGTAGTTAGCCACTTTCTTGTCTGGTCTGATCACAAATCATTTAGTATTCTTGCCTGTTAACTCATTAGACCATCTTTCCATGAAAATTTATTTCGCGTGAGAGTTAATCCGACGCATCATCCATGTCAAGGCTATACCACTCTGAGGTTCCGGATTGTGAGGAACTGTATCGGGACAAAATTTGTCAAAGACCATATTCCCACATGAGATATTATTAAATCTACTCCTACACTCATGGCTGTCACTGCAGATACCTGAACCAGAATTGTATTCAGTACTCTACGGTTGTGACTGAAACCAGGATAATTAAAGTTTGTAATTGAAACAAGAATAATTGCTGGACAAAAAAACACAGGTTATCCGTTGCTAGGGCGAACGCTTTCGTTGTAGACTACAGACTCTTTGATTTATTTTTTTATGGTGTGGGCTTTTTTTGTCACAAAACGTCTTACTTGCTTACTTTACCTGTTGAGTGGAGTGTTCTGTGGGAATCGAACTCACGACTCCACATTCAAGGGCTAGCGCGCTACAAACTAAACTTCACGGGAAGTGTTATCGGGATATAAAAGGAGAGGTAGGTTACAAATTTGCTAATTAATGTGCAAGAAATTTCTCTGAGTCGCTGTAGAAACAGATGGAGCAAGGCATCTTAGTACCTCTAGAGGTAATGAACAGAATTTATGATATAACAGAGAATGAAATAAACGAATATTACTACGTGATGGTTAATCACCCTAGGAGAGGGAACATTTTTTTTTCTTTTGGAAAACGGACGGTCAACCTACTGATGGGAGTACTGGAAGAAGATTGTATAAGTTATAGCTAACCATCCATGCACAAATTAATTCTGGGCTGTGACGAACTCATATATTCCTATTTTGGAAATTACCAAATCAAATGTAACTCTGAGAATTCAAGATAGAAAAACGGCATCGTTTGGTTGCGCGTAATCGGTTATAATTTAACGTTTTGATGTATAAAATTTTTTTTACTGCTTATCCCAAGCAAGAAGATTTTAAAGAATTTGAAAAACATTTACTACATTTATTTCGTTCAGTGCATTTACAAACAAAAAAATATGATTGCATGTTGGCAGTTTTAAGTATAATCTGACATTTAATTAATAATAAAAACGACATTTGTCGTCTACAAAGTGACAGTTATAATTGAGATTTGTTTGTGTTTTTTGTGATTTCAAATTCCTTTTTTTTAAGTGCTTTTAATAACTTGCTTACGTTTATTTTCAATAATATTTTTTTTTTATTTGTATACTTTTAAATGTTCTATTAGTTGACTGTGATTTTGATATGATCAAATCAATAATAGACTGAAATTGAAAAAATTGTATATAAAATTGATTTGGTTCGGTTTGTTGTTTTGCAAACGACAACAATATTATTAAGTTGTTAAATGTCTATAAAAGTCTATAGAGCCAGTAATAGTTGCTGCTGGTATGTTTGTATTTAAAATGTAGGCTCGTTTTTGTTGCCGCTGTTAGTCGAAATCTTAATTGAGTTCTATGAATTGATTGACAAAAAAAAATATGAGTTGATATTAATAGTAAAAACAAGATTGACTACAGGTGGCATAGATCGAACTTTTAATGTAGTACCAGAGATTTCAAAATAATATTTTATTTTCGAAAACATGTTTTCCAAAAGAATTGAGTTTTAATCAAATATCAATAGCTGTTCTTAATCATGGTCTAGTTTCACCAACGTTTTGATGTCCTTCGCGATATATATAACCTCCGGTACATCGTCTTTTAGTGCATCGCTTTGCTTTAACAACTTTCGTTATATGTATCCGTCAGTAGTTAAAAACGTTTACTGCTTCAGGTTTAACCACCACCATACTCCGTCAAGCACACTCTCTCAGTCACCGCTTACTCCATCACTCAACCGTGTACTCTTTTCCATCATACAACCATCTACGGCACACCCACTTCTAACTTTCGTTTTCACAATCAACAAATGTTCGTTCCTAAAACAGATTGTCGGAAGACGTCTAGAATCAATTTTGTGATCCTTAGGGTCCATCGCGCTAGTGAGGCACAAAGTGCTTGTCACAAACCTTCTTCAAGGGTAATAAGTAGAGCGATGTTCCATAACAGAATTAGGGAAAAGGTAATTGACATAACTTTGGTTCAAAACACGGACTAGATTAAAATTTCACACTGGAGTGTATCTAACGAATGCTCTTTCTAAGACCATTACTGAACACTTTTTAGCATCAACCTCTCAATGGAAAAACGGATCCTTTTTACAACCCCAAGAAAAAAAACTGGGATAAATTTCGAAACATTTTGAAAAAACTACCGCCTCCGGAAATGGAATAAACTTACCTAGCTTGATAAGATTCAACATTTAAAAAAACACAAGTGCACCTCATTGCCATGAAACTTCGTAAAGGATAGTCTCAGGCATTCGTGTCTATCATGGCTTTTTAGTCGAACAAGAACCTTGTTATTGCTTTCCAATTAAGCACACAAGTGCATTACAGTGTTATGATTGTCAATGTTGTCATTGATTCATGAATATGGCTGTTAATACTTGACACAAACTAACAGAGACTCTGAGGCCTGTAATCTCGCTAAGGTATATTTTGTTGTATTATTCTCGACATTTAAATAAAGTAAGCTTCCTATGAGGCTCTTACCTATCCGAAACATATAAGGTGAGGTAGTGCCAACCTCCTCCTCATCAATATATCTTCTAAAGTTTTTATTTAGGAGACCTTTATATGTTCAGCATGTTTCTCTCTAGGTAAGGATAGGTTTTAAGTGGCTGCTGACGATTTACATCAGCACACATAGACTCTGAGGTCCATTGTGATACCACGGGACCGTGAGAAGGTTCCCTTACTAGTCCCTGCCGGTAAACCAAAAATCAGAAAGATCGTGCAGCTCCCTAGTTCTGAGTGAAGCAGATCTCTCCCCAGAAAGAGCCGGTCAATGCCAGATAAAGTGTTGGACACCTTCCAACACTTCTTTATCCATGCGACTCTTGCAAAAGTCATTTAGCGGCTCATTTACCCGCTCTGCCTGCTTCCCTATAAGATAGTGTCCGGTAATTACAGAAGCCACAGTCGAAAGATCTCCTCTTGTAAGCTATATCACCTCACTTTGTCTTCTGAGTAATAGAAGGCCAAATCTCTCGTGTAGTCGCGCACGTCCATCTATGTACCACTCTCTGATTACTCTCCGTCGCGGTACAAAGCAGTTGAACTTATTTCTAGAGTTTCTTCAAAGTTTCTGGAGACATAGTAACACAACCCAATTCTGTTCGAACATGTAAGGTAGTTCCCAGTATTGCAAGCTCATCAGCTTTGCAGTTTCCTGGAATGTTAATGTGCCTTGGGACCTGTATGAGTCGTATGTCAAACAGCTTGGCGATCTCATTTAAATATTTGTGGCAGTTAAGGGCAGATCTTGTTTCTAGAAAATTGACTCCGGGGATTTGACGCGGCTTGATTATCAGAATAAATGTTGACTGCAGTTGTAGACAAAACATTCCAAATCAGCCAGTCAGCACATTACTTTATTGCCAGAATCTCTGCCTCGTAAAATCTACAAAGACCTGTCAATTTTTGAGCCAGGCACACCTCAAGCTCTTTCAAAGCTCACTTGTTCGTCTAGCTTCGGTCCATCTGTGTAAACATTTATGAAGGCTCCACTACTTGAAATGTCCCTCATCTAAGACTCCCTTGTTGGTACCATAGTGGCAACGTGGCGTTCATAAAATCTCATATAGGAAGCACAGTCCACATTTTGTAGCATTGTTATCTTCTTCTAGATCACGCTATAACCACAATCCCAGCTCTTCTCTTGCAGTGTGCTATTTAGTCACATTGTCAACGTAGCCGCATACTGCCTATCCAAAATGTGCAATAGTATGAGGTGAAGAAGGATTTCTAATGCAGTTGAAGGTCTAGTACGAAGGGCACCAGTTACATACATCGACAACATTCGGTAAACCATCGTGATATAGACGCAATTCCCTTTTGTCTATAAAGCAGGCCACCATACAATGATTCCATACAACAGAATTGGACGCACCACTGCTGTATAAATCCAATAACCAACTTTAGGGATAAAAACCCTTCGTTTTTCAATTGACCTTTTACAGGAATATAAAGCAATCATTGCTTTTCTCACCCGTTCCTCAATATTACTCCTGAAATTCAACTTTCTATCTAGAAGAGATATCAGCTTGGTGATACTTGGCTCAATATGAGAAGGCGATTTCAGTGCCGTCCAGAGAAATAGGATCAACAACAGGAGTCTTATATTTCTTGTTAACAAGACAAGGTCTGTTTTACTTGGATTAACTCCCAGAGCACAGTTTTTTGTCCATTTAGTCGATCTTTCAGAGAACACAAAAGAATGTCTCTCTCTTATACGCTGAACTAATGTCAGCTTCTCACGAATCTCTTGAAATTTATTTATTTATAGAATTTTTAACATATAATTACATATCATATCCTAAGTTAACCTAACCGAGACGGGTGACGATGAGCATTGTCCCGTTGTAGCGATACAGACCAAGACCTCTGGTAGGAATTGAACCCACGACCCCCAGACTCATAGGCTAGCAAGCTACCAACTAGCCTACTGGAGCGCCTTAATCTCTTGAAATGTTTTTTTTTTTTTATCAAAATCTGAGTTCATTATCCTGAGCAGATAAGGTGTGAAATTCCTATAAACTAGTAGGTCAAAGTTTGCCATCGAGTAACTCATGGAAATTTCAAATTGAGTCCAGCACGTAAAAGTCTCAAAATTGAATTCATATCATCAAAAGCATATAATACTGATAAAGGTGCTATCACAACGGACCTCAGAGTCTATGTGTGCTGACGTAAAATGTCTGCAACCGCTTACAACCTAGAATTGCTGTTAGCGCCTCACGCCAGCAAACATGACCGTTGAAGTCCGCAGTCTCACCAAACAATGATAAGGCAGTCTGTCGAATTTGAACCAATACTTTTTATGAAGTTTTTGAGATATTGTTTTTCAATATCCGAGTACATCTAATCTCCGCTTAGCAAAAACAGAAATCTTACCTAATTCCCCACCATACAGTTTCTGCAGATTTTCATTTACGAATCAGTGACCGATTATTACATTTCCTTAATCAATTCTCTTAAATTTCCTAGATTCCTAATCATAATTGTAGGGTATTTATTTCAAAATCATAACCCCATCTAAAGTAAACTAAATTTAGTCATTGAAAAAAATTTACAAACAAATGGAAGGCAGTCAGAAACTGAACAAAAAAAAACTAAAACGATACCGTTTGTGAATGACATAAATTTCAATATGTCGCAAAACTGTCATGACGATAAATTAAGAAATAAATTTCAATTTCAGTTGACCATTTGTTAAAATTTAATTCTGTCGTTCATGCAACACAAATTGTTGTAAATTTTACATTAACTTGAATATATTGTTGTATACAGCATACATTTGATTGTGAAGTCATAAATTTTATTTAACTTTTGGAAAATATAGTCGTACTAACTAACGATTTCTGTTGTATGTACAGAAGTGGTCTAGAAAATAGCGTCAGTGAATATTTATAGTATGGGTGCATAAAAATATAGGTCGAGGACACCATATAGCCGGTATTGACGGACTATAATTTTCTTACTTGTTTTACGTGTTTTTTATTATTTTTAAAAAAATTTTATATTTTTATGTCAAAAGAAGTTCTCAGTTCTGAACTTGGACCCAGGATTTTTATAAAAAACATTTTTTCACTATGAAATATTGGAGCAAGTTCCGATATTTTTGTGGCTAAAAATATCATCATTAAAAACAAGTAAGAAAATTATAGTCGGTCAAGACCGACCATATAATACCCTACACCAGAGTTTCCCGGACCATGGGTCCCAAGTTCAAACATGGACTGATTAGATCTATATTTTGTCAAATCTTTAATAAGTGCAAAAAGCAATCACTAATCAAATTTGAGTGGAATAGGCTTCTTTTTGTTGACAATAAATCGCTTCAACTGAATATCGGGCGAAATTTCCACATGGGACCTAAGTCCAAAATGGTCCGATGATAATTAGATTTGATAAGGTTATTAAAGTACGCGTTTAACATACACAAACAGAATTTTAATTAAATATTTTCTATTTTCATGAAAATTGAGAGATTTATGTGAAAATCGGAAAGGTGGTTTGTATGGGGGCTACTAGAAGAACTGGTTCGATTTCTTTAAAATTCGGAATGGTGATTTGTGTGTATAAAACATTAATTCCTGCCAAATTTTGAAAAGATACCTATTAAAATGCGACTATTAGAGTCATTTGAGCCAAAACTAAAGAGGACCTTTGTATGGGGGCTAGGTCTAAATATGGACCGATTTTTTCCAATTTCAATAGGCTTCGTCCTTGGGCCAAAAGAGGCTTAAGTTTTAAATTTCAAGTCAATTGATCGAGAATTGCGACCTGTATCGTGTTTACACCGTTTACATGGACAGACAGACAGACAGACGGACGGACAGACGGACGGACGGACATCGCTAAATCGACTCAAAAAGTGATTCTAAGTCGATCGGTGTACTTAAAAGTGGGTCTAGGACCAATATTTCGGGTAGTTACAAACATCAGCACAAACTCATGATACCCTGTCCCACAGTGTGGTGTAGGGTATAACAATACGTAAAGCTTTCAAGAAATATTTTTCAAAGTCCTCTTTTCATGATTGCAAGATTAAGCCCTACAACTTTATAAACGATAGAAATCTTTTTTGGGCTTTAATCGAAAATGTTTAAAGCATAATATATAAAAATTATAAATCTGGTGCTGTTTTTTGATCGCCACTGTATTTATAATAAAAAACTGACAATGAGTTGAGAAAATATGGGAGTGCTGTTGTTTATTTGTGAATGGAGAGGAGTTTTTACTAAATGGAACAATGATATAATGTTAAAAATTTTATATTATTTGATATAATTTATAGAATTTTGACTTAAAATGATATGAACATAAAGGACTTTGCTACCAAAAGTTCAAGTTTTGCCAGGTGGAGAATTGGATTGTATTATTAAAAATTTCTTACAAATATATCCCGATCGAATTAATGGCTTTAAGGAATTTTATTTTACTAAAAATCTTCATCTATTACAAAAATCAGGACGGTCCGATTTTAATCATTATTAAGAGCCGTTTTGAAGCAAAAAAATTTTTTTTAAACAGATTAATAGAAACAATTCTATACTTTAAGAAATTTTCCGAATTTCTGTACCCGAGTAAAAATAAACATATATTACAATATATAACTTGATAAAAACATAATAAATTATATATGATTATACATCCGTGAGATATTTTCTAAATTTTTTTAATGCAGTCATATGTAGTAATATATAATTTAATCATGATTCGGATTAAAAGGTGTACGGTTGATATAATTAAATAAAATAATATAAGGGTCAACACATAATCTGTTTTTCTGTATAATTTAACATCAAATTATATATAGCTTATTATATTCCATATAAAACTTTATATGTTTCCAATTAACCAAAAATTTTCTAAGTTTCTTAGGCAAAGTATAAGAAACTTTTTAAAATGTTCCTAAACATTTCCTTATTAGGGTTATGTACATATATCACCTATCTGGTTCGAAGCGTACCCAAACATTTTTTTGTTTTAGAAAATTATATGTTTGGTGAATGTATCGTTGACCTGTGGTGTATCTCAAACCAAAACACACCAGGATTTTATATGTTTTTATGCAATTAGATCTAATTAGATCCACCAATATATAGCAATGTCTGGTCAAAACTCGGATGAAATCAAATCATATTTGATACAAGTTGATCTTTATTAATGCAAAAACATCCACTATTATTCGGATCAAATTGCGTATAAATATATATTGTCTTACATATCATAATATATTGCATCATATAAAATTTTTTACTCGGGT
Organism: Pegoplata infirma; assembly: GCA_963921195.1. Classification (NCBI taxonomy): domain Eukaryota; kingdom Metazoa; phylum Arthropoda; class Insecta; order Diptera; family Anthomyiidae; genus Pegoplata; species Pegoplata infirma. The sequence goes on from CAWUER010000520.1 coordinate 96,119, forward strand.
AGAAAAATTCGAAGTTGCTTTAAATTAAACAAAAATTTTACAAAAATCTATATTCTGAAAAGTGTTATCCACAAATATTAGTAAATAAGGTTTTAGATTTTCTAAAGAAGTTTTAGAGTCTAAAACATTTTCCTACAAACAAATTCGCAGCTTCGTCAAAATTGTTCCAATAAAAAATTTAAAGATTACACTGCATAACAAACCGAAGGTTTTTGGCTCCGGTTTGAAGTTTTATAGAAAATTTTTAAAGATTTTGACTCGCTGATTCAAAATCTGTTCTCAAAATTTTTCCATCACAGTAGAATTAGTTATTCGCGGTTAAAAATGCGAAAAAAATCGATTTTTACCTTTTTTAAGCCTGCACTGCAACCAATTGGTGGAACAAAAATAAAAAAAATTTAAAAAGTATTTTTCCACTGTATCACAGTGTTATTTGTTCCGGATCAAAGTTTGTGCCAAGCCGAATATTAGCTTCATATTTTCTATGATTCTGTTTGTAATTTTTAAAATTTTTTCCAAAAAGAATTTTAAAAGTTTGTTGATCATAATTATTTACTGGAGCAATTTATACACTCAAAAAAATAAAACTGTAATGTTAACAAATTTTTTTTTGTTAACTCGAGTTTACTGGCTTTTTAGCAAATTTTTAGTTGAAATCAGCGTTTTAACTACTTTTTTTAGTTAAGTTCTATTTACGAAAATACTAGTTTTGAACAAATTTTTAATTAATTATTTTTGTTGACTGTAAAACTGTGTTTACGAATTTTTATTAATTAATTTGCTGATTTCTCGTAACATATTTGTCGAGTGAAAAAATGTTTGAAATTTCTTGTGTAGCCTCCTATGCAAATCTCATAAGTTCTACTTAAGCTGAACTTAATGCTGTGAAAAAAAAAATAAAAAAAAGGTGAAGTGTTAGTGTATAAAATCAATATTTAACAAACTTACA
>CAWUER010000520.1:97267-99767 GCA_963921195.1 Pegoplata infirma
CCCTAAACGGAGAAGGGATCCCACGAATAACAGTCCGAAAGAGAATAAGCCGAAAAAGAAGAAGAACGTAAGCCCAAGGCAGGCTAGTGAAAATATAGCGGTTATTACTCCGGCTAACACTTTAGTTGAGAACCCAGTGAGGAAAGAACCAAAATCAAAGTGGAAAAAGGTCCGTCCGAGGGCAAAGAGTAGGAAAAAGCCAATCCGCCCGGATGCTATAGTAATTCAAGCGTGTGGTGAAACATCCTATGCAGATATACTTAGGAAAGTGAAAAGTGATCCTTCGTTGGACATACTAGGACAAAATGTCAAAACCATCAGAAAGACAGTTAAAGGGGAATTACTCATTGAGCTTAATAAAGCAGAACACCAGGGTACAACGGAGTTTAAGAATACAGTGCAGTCGGTGCTTGGCGGTGTGGCAGAAGTGCGAACGATAACCCAAGAGATACTCGTCGAAATCAGAGATATTGACGAAGTTACATCCAAAGAGGATATTCATGAGGCTATGAGGGACCAGTACGAGTTTCTGAGAGATTTGCAACCATCTGCAATCAAGTCTTTGAGGAAAGCGTACGGAGGTACACAAACGGCGACTATTGGCCTAAGTGCTGAGTTGGCAAATAGGATCCTAGAAGTGGGTAAGATCCGCATTGGGTGGGTCGTCTGTCGCATACGCGATAAACTAGCGCCAAGAAGATGCTATAAATGTCTAGACTTCGGTCACACGGCAATGAAGTGTAAGAGTCAACACGACCATTCTGGTCGATGTATACGATGTGGTGAGACTGGACACAAAATAAAAACGTGTAAGAACAATCCTTCGTGCATGCTCTGTAGGAGTACTTCGGATGATAATAGTGGCCACGATACAGGATCTGTCACCTGTCCGTTCTATAAGAAGGCGGTCCAGCTCCTTAGAAAATGAGGGTACTACAACTAAATCTCAACCACTGCCAAGCCGCTCAAGAGCTGCTTGAACAAAGTGTTCGTGATTTGAACGTAGACGTTGCAATACTCAGTGAACCATATCGGAATGTAGAATCCTCGTATTGGGTGTCGGACAGTTCAGGGACATCTGCAATCTGGTCGGTCAACGGACTAACTCTACTAGATGTATCTACGCAACAGTGTGGGTTTACTCGTGCCACTATCTCTGGAATTACATTGTATAGCTGCTATATTCCACCAAGATATACAATAGATGTGTTTAAGAATATTGTCGACAGCGTTACCTCTGATGCTATTACCAAAAACCGTGTGATAATAGCAGGCGATTTCAATGCATGGTCAACAACATGGGGATGTCCCTCCACAAACCCTAGGGGGATTATATTACTGGAAGCATTTTCTGCCTTGAATGTTGTCCTGATGAACACAGGAAGTGAACAAACGTTTAGAAGAGGAAATAGGGGATCGATTATTGACATTACTTTTGCCAGCCTCAGTCTTGCAGGTCATATTAACTGGAGCATATCCGATCAATATACCCATAGCGACCACTGTGCCATAGTAACTGATATAGCCTATGGACAACCAACTACATATGTTCAGTCCAAAAAGTTGGCAGGATGGAAAGCTAACACTCTCGATAAGGACTTGTTTTCAGCCAGCCTAGAGAGTATGACACTACATGGTACTCCAGAAGATATGGCACAACAGCTAATTCATCAGATTACCCAAGCATGTGATGTTTCCATGGTAAGAAGAAAAAACAGCTCCAAAAATCCACCAGTTTACTGGTGGAATGAGGAAATATCTAGGATCCGCTCAGAATGTGTGCATGCTAGAAGACAGTACACTAGAACAAGAGGCAGACTGGGAAACGACATACTCCGTCAAGCGTTCAAGGAGAAAAGAAAGTCCCTGAAGCTAGCAATTCGCAAAAGCAAGAGGAAGTGTTTCGTTGACATATGCGAAGATCTTGAGGATAATCCTTGGGGTATGGCGTATAAGTTAGTTACGAAAAGGTTAAAATGTTTGAATCCATCACCACCTAAAGAGGAGTCGATACTCAATAATATTGTGGAACATCTCTTCCCACAGCAGGAAACAACCTCCTGGGAATATACTCCGCCTGCGGAGGTTCTGAATTTTCCTATCGTTACGAACGCTGAGATAGCAAACGCGATCTCAAAATTCCAGGATAAGAAAGCTCCAGGTTTGGATTGTATCCCGAACGTAGTGCTTAAGGAGGCCTTTAAATGCTGTCCACAGCAATTTGAAGACTTGATGAATGCGTGCTTACGCCATGGTATTTTCCCCTCTATGTGGAAAAGACAGAAGTTGGTCCTGTTACCTAAGGATAAGAAACCCCTGGATGACCCCTCTTCATACCGACCACTATGTATGATAGATACAACTGGTAAATTGTTGGAGCGTATTGTCTGTAGAAGATTAGAAGAACATATTGAAGCTGTTGAAGGTCTATCTGAAAAGCAATTTGGCTTTAGGAAAGCAAAATCTACGGTGGATGCTATTAACGTGGTGGTTGAGACTG
>CAWUER010000520.1:104767-187504 GCA_963921195.1 Pegoplata infirma
CATACATACATACATACATACATACATACATACATACATACATACATACATACATACATACATACATACATACATACATACATACATACATACATACATACATACATACATACATACATACATACATACATACATACATACATACATACATACATACATACATACATACATACATACATACATACATACATACATACATACATACATACATACATACATACATACATACATACATACATACATACATACATACATACATACATACATACATACATACATACATACATACATACATACATACATACATACATACATACATACATACATACATACATACATACATACATACATACATACATACATACATACATACATACATACATACATACATACATACATACATACATACATACATACATACATACATACATACATACATACATACATACATACATACATACATACATACATACATACATACATACATACATACATACATACATACATACATACATACATACATACATACATACATACATACATACATACATACATACATACATACATAAAAATATTACGAAATTTTCAGCTGAATTTTTAGTTAAAGTTACGTTTTTTTGCTACATTCATTCTACGAAAAGTTAACTAAATATTTTTAGTTAAATTTACTAGAAATTTAGTAGGTTCACAATCAGGTGTTTTTTCAGTTAAATTTAACTAATTTTTTTGCTAACTTTACAGTTTTATTTTTTTGAGTGTAGTTAATCGTAGCATATAAAAATTTACTTTGCTTTCATATAAATTCACAAAAAAATAAAAACAATTCCAATGAACACTTGTTTACCCTTAGGTTGTTCTATCGTATTCATCTGCCAAATTTTATAATCAAATTTATGATTTCTTTGATGTTAATTTAGTTTAATTTGTTACAGAAATTACTAAGCATAATTCAAATTTAAAAACCCATTATCATAATTCACGTGCCTTTCTAATAACTTTCTACACCAAAAAAATATTCACTTCGTAAGTAACGGAATGAAAAGTTTTCCCTTAAACATGTCATTTGGAAAGAGCTTTTATTATATGAAATTAAAATGAATTCTTTATGGCCATATAATACTAATGTTTGTGTATAGACGATGGATGGTACAACACCATTTGCAAGTGTGTTTAGAATTTATTGATGTGAAATCTAAATTGTTAAGATCAAACAAATTTTGTATCTAAAATTTTTATAAAATATTCGTCCGATATCACTTAAATTGGCCTGTTCATTCTAAAATGAGAAAAATTGGATCCGTCTGTCTGTGGAAAGTAAGATGCAGTCCAAACCAAAAGTGCTGTAAATTTTATAAATGAGAAAAATCTGATTTAAGTTAGCCTTCGGATGTTCGTCGATAGGTCTGTCTGTGGAAAGCATACAACCAGCGACGTATACAGGAATTTAAAAACGGGGGGGCACAGTTTCAATTTTTTTTTTTTTAAATATAACCGTTTTCGTAGGCCTTTTTGTGGTCCTCAGGTCTTTTTCTGGTCCTACTGCTACGTATTCGTTAGTTAGCGCGTTCCATTATTCCATTCTAAACATTGCTTCACGCAAGAGTTATAAGTGAGAGCCATAAAAATGTCTGTTTTGACCGATTTTTCTGCTGACTCGACCTAGATTATCCAGACAGAAATTTAGCAAACCTCGGGTGTATTTTGCGCAGATTTTTGAGGTTTAAGTATTTTTGAGTATAGTTTTAAAACTTGGTTAATTTGTGCAAACCCAGAAAAAGTTCTAGATTGTAAATTTTAGTTTTATATCCATAAATTACACTGTGCTACACCAAAAATATGCAGGGGTTCTCATATAAAAATTCGGGTTGGTTGGAGTCCATAGGGTACTGATATACTCATAGTTTTTCTGGATCACTTCGTTAAGTACGTTTTTTATTGGCAAATGTGTTGGAAAACGGAAATTTTTAAATTACAATTTTAAAAAATTATTACTTTGTTAGTTTGCAACCGATTTTCGATTTTATGGATTTGTTTTAAAGGTATAGGTCTTACCTTTCAAACAAAACAAAAATATTAAAAATCGATCAAGAATTGGCTGAGCTACGATCGCTTAAGTAAAAAAAAAACGTATTTTTTGAAAAATTTGTCATATTCTTTACACTCTAAGTTGAAAGTGCATCATTAAACAATTTTTTTGAATTTTTTGTAAAAAAGTATAGTAAAGTAGCTTTCCAAAACACCAAAAAACATAACAATCGGTTTAAAAATGGATGAGTTATGCTAAGTTTTGTGATAGGGAATTTTTAAATTTTTTTCAGAAACGCTTGTAATTCAAGCATTATTCATAAATCTTGTTACTACACTAAGAAAATTATGTCATTAACTGTTTGTAGGTTATTTTAAAAAGTTATCAGTAAAGTTATTTTAAAAGAAAAATCACTTATTTTATAAAGGATTTAATTTTTTTACTATTTCTGTAGTTTAAAAAATATAATTTACTGTCTTAAAAACGATTTTTCTGTTACATTCATTTTCGGCAGTAAAAAATTTCTTCTATAGTTTTACTGTTTTTCAATACAAAATAAGTGAATGTTCAGTAGTTTTTTAATGTTTTGGTTAGTCATTAAATTAACACTTAAAATTGACTGTAATGTGTTTTTATTTTAAATGAAAAAACAGTGGAATGGTTTTTAAATAAAATTTCATTTGTTTTAAGTGAATATTCTCTGGAATTTACCTACATAATTTTTTGAGTGTAGTAGTAATTTTATGCGCATATGCATATAAACTAGAGATGGGACCTTAATTAGATTTGTGCGTGATTCACACATGATCAGAAGTGAGCGTGATTGAAAATTAATTTTACTCACGTGGTTGTTAGTGAGTGTCAGTGTGAGTGGAATAAAAAAATGGGCGTGTCAGTTACTTCCAAATCCTATTTATAATTTTTTGGGTTTGTTTAAAAAATATGAGTGTTACTTCTTAAACAAAAAAATATTGAGAATCGGTTAAAAACAGGCTAAGGTGCGCTTGTTTAAGTAAAAAACCTTTTTTGAAGAGTTATACCTGCAACATTTTTATGACAGAAAAAGCTGTGCGCTTGCAAACATGTTTTTTTAAAACGAAATTGCTAAAATTGTGGGATCATTTGATGGAAATTTTACCTGTTTATAAATATACATGTGAGGCATTCCACACCAAATGTTCAGTGAGAAAAAAATTGTATACCAAAATTTTTTCAATGGGTCCCGGGTAAAAAAGTTTTTTATATAACTAGGGTGAGATTTCCATGCAAATGCATGTTTTTTGTCGAAAGCCTAAAAACGATATCGACCAATTATCTTTCCGAATCAAGAGACTTGCATTAAATGGCATCGATTTGTTTTCGCATATTTTGGTGAAAATACATATGTTTGCATATTTTGATTTTAAATGCATATATTGTGCATATTTCGAACTTTTAAGTGCATATTATTGCATATTTTGGCATAAATTAGCAAAAACACAAATTGAAATTATTTTTTTTCAAAAACTATTTTAAATTTTAAAAATTTATTTTGAAAATCAGAAAAATTACTTTTTTTTCTTCTTAATTTTTTTTTTTAAAGATTTTCTTAATTTTTAAAAAAATCTTGCTAGACAAACATCTAATCTTTAAAAAAAAAATTACAAAAGTGGCCGGATTTTTTATAAATTGACTTTTTTAAAAAAATGGAAAATTTCAGAACGGGTTCTGAAAATTTTCCAAAAAAATTTTAATCGATAGCCGATACAAAACTATACAAGAATGTAAATTTTTGAGATTTTGGTGCATTTCGTTTTTATTTGATATATATTTAAAAAACCCAGCAAAACTTTGGTAATGGGTAGTGATTATATAACACATTACCAGGTAATGTATATACCTTATTTGCAGCATTATTTTAGGATGTCTTACCAAACATTTGTTCCACAACGTATTATTTTAAAGTGAAAAATAATGCATTACTAATAATTTGCTACGTAATGCATGATTATTTAAAAAAATGTATTTCATATTTATTATTTCTAAACATTAAATCATGGATGACTCATATTTGGTTACATTATGTATTATTTGAAAGTTTGAAATAATGCATTATTTATAATTGGATGCATAATGCATTACAATAACATAAAAAATAATTATTTTATAAAAAAATACATAAGTTAAAGCTAGAGATGGGCTCACGACAGGAAATTTCTAACGACACACACTCACGAGCATATTTTATCTACTTCACTCACTTACAATCACGTGAGTAAATTTAATACAAAATTACTTTTTCACTACTCGTAACACCTTATATATTATCTTCTGGTATGCTATATTATTTCATTTCTCGTAACCTATAAAATATCATATATTTTACACCTTACTCGTATTCTTCGTTATAAATTTATGACTTATTTTATACCTTACTGGTATTCTTTGTGATAATGTGGATGCATTACTTTGAGTCTCATCGCCTGTTAAAATCATCAATGCTGCAATGTATAAAATAAGAGATCCTATACCTTATTTTATACCTTATTTGGTAATCTAAGTTTTGCTGGGAAGGCAACTTGACACAAATTTGACCATTTTTCCAATATTTGACCACGCCTCCTAAGCCTAGTTTTTGAAAAATTGAACAACCAAAAACGTTATTTTCTTAGCTCCATATATGAGGCATTCCACACCAAATGTTGGGAAAAAAAAGTTGTGTCGTGTCAATATGAAATCATTTTCAAAGTATTCACTCTTAGGGTACTATTAAATAACAAAAATAAAATTTAAGTTTTTTCAAAAAGTAGGCCTTGTAGGCGTGGTCAAAAATTGAAAATATCTAACTTATTTGCCTGAGCATCTTTACTTCAATATTTATGCAAATTAAATGAAACACAGTAAAGTCTTAAAGACAAAAGCTGTTTATAGATTTTTGAATGGGCTATCAATTAAAAAAATAAAAATTGGAACATTTTCAGAAGAAGTTCTGAATTTTTTAAATTTAAACTTAAACTTTATTTATCAAAAAACATGCCGCAATTTTATTTGTTTTTTATTTTTTTAAAAAAAAGTTAAAGGAATTTTCTATCTGATCTGAAATTTTTAGAGATGTGTTTTGCCTTGTTTTCGAGAAATCAAAATTCAAAAATTGCAACACGCTTATTTTATACAATAAAAACGTGTGCGTATGAGTAATATCAATACTTAAAAAATATTTTAAGAGGCGATGGTAGCGTGAGTGAGTTTTTAATAACGATTACGCACGCTCATGAAAGAAAAAATTTAGTCACGAACGATATTTTATTTTGCTCACGCTTATTCACGCACACGTGAGTAGAAAATAATAAGTTACGGTCACGATGTTCACGTGAGCGTGAGTAAAATAAAATATCGTGTTTGAATAATTTTTTTTCTTTCATTAGCGTGCGTGATCGTGAATAAATACTTAGGCAAACAAGTTTGATATTTTCAATATTTGACCACGCCTACAAGGCCCACTTTTTGAAAAAAAACTTAAATTTTATTTTTGTTATTTATTAGTACCCTAAGAGCGAATACTTTGCAAATGATATCCCATTGAAACCACTATGGTTTTTCTGTAGTGGAACTGTTGGTGTGGAATGCCTCACATGGCTATCCATACAACCCATTTACGGTTCACATGTTTTTTTTTTTCGCTGAACATTTGGTGTGGAATGCCTCATACGTATATTTAAAAATAGGTAAAATTTCCATCAAATTATCCCACAATTTTACCAATTTCGTTTCAAAAATGTCAAATGTTTTTTGTCATAAACATGTTGCAGGTATAAATCTTCAAAAAAAGTTTTTTAATTAAACAAGCGCACCTTAGCCTGTTTTCAACCGATTCACAATATTTGTTTGTTTAAGAAGTAACACTGATATTTTTTAAACAAACCCAAAAAATTATAAATAGGATTTGGAAGTAACTGACACGCCCATTTTTTTATTCCACTCACACTGACACTCACTAACAACCACGTGAGTAAAATTAATTTTCAATCACGCTCACTTCTGATCATGTGTGAATCACGCACAAATCTAATTAAGTTCCCATCTCTAGTTTATATGCATATGCGCATAAAATTACTACTAGTAACAAGATTTATGAATAATGCTTGAATTACAAGCGTTTCTGAAAAAATTTAAAAATTCCCTATCACAAAACTTAGCATAACTCATCCATTTTTAAACCGATTGTTATGTTTTTTGGTGTTTTGGAAAGCTACTTTACTATACTTTTTTACAAAAAATTCAAAAAAATTGTTTAATGATGCACTTTCAACTTAGAGTGTAAAGAATATGACAAATTTTTCAAAAAATACGTTTTTTTTTACTTAAGCGATCGTAGCTCAGCCAATTCTTGATCGATTTTTAATATTTTTGTTTTGTTTGAAAGGTAAGACCTATACATTTAAAACAAATCCATAAAATCGAAAATCGGTTGCAAACTAACAAAGTAATAATTTTTTAAAATTGTAATTTAAGAATTTCCGTTTTTCAACACATTTGCCAATAAAAAACGTACTTAACGAAGTGATCCAGAAAAACTATGAGTATATCAGTACTCTATGGACTCCAACCAACCCGAATTATCATATGAGAACCCCTGCATAAATTATTTTTGGTCTTTTGTAGCACAGTGTTATTGTTAGATATTCCAATTTCGTATTCATTAAAAAGTCTGGTGATCGCGCTGTTTTGATTTAAGCATGTTCCGTGGTACCATGTAATAATTTTTCTATAAAAAAGATTCAAAATTTAAGATTTTTTTGATAGAAAAAGTATCAGCATCTAAAAAGTTTTTTTTATAATAATTGTTTCAGAATCTAATATATTTTTGTATAAAAAATATTAAAGAATATGAAAATTTTACTATGGAAAATATAGCTTAGAATCTGATAGTTTCTCTATAAAAAAAATACTAAAAATTTTAAAATATTCTATAGAGAAAATGATTCAGAATCTAAAAATTTTTCAATAAGAACAAAATCTCCCAAAATACATATAAGAATTTTCCTGATGAAAAAATGTATTAGAATCTGAAAATGTTTCTATAAAAAATCTCTTCAGAATCTGAGAATCTTCTATAGAAATAATATTTCAGAATCTCACAATTTAATATAGAGAAAGTGTTTAACAATTGGAATCTTACCCCCTCCTGGGGTTTATAGTTTGAAATTTTTTTCAGACATTAAAAAAAAAAAAAAAATATGATCCTGATGCATAATTTTTATTAGATAAAACCAATTTAGTTGTTTTTTAAACATATTTTACAGATATTTAGATATAACCCACTTTTTAGAAACGAAATTAGATCACAGTTTTTATAAAAAAAACTAAAATCTTTTCTTTAAAAACCAAATTATTTTGAATCCTGTGAGGCTTTTTTTGTACAATACTTTGCAGTGTAATAATTTTTAAAAAAATTCAAATCAAAAAGAGGGCGCCCCTGTGCCCACCCCCTGTATACGTCCATGCATACAATGGACGTATACCTTTTCTATGGGAATACAAAATGTATTCCCATAGAAAAGGTTTTTGAGCTTAAGAAAATGTTTGGTAAAGCATTTTTCTGACAGCAAAAGACCCAGTATCTAAAACAATTTTTCAGTTGAAAATATGTTAGATTTCAGATATGTTTATTCCAAAAAAAGTTTTCTGATTTTAAATTTTTTCTGAATCATTTGCTTAAGGAGAAAGTTTATGATTCTGACATATATCCAAATAAAAATTCTGAGGTTCTGAGGATTTAATTTTATTTTATTTTTTTGCTGTAGAAAAATTTTCAGAAAATAGACAACTCTCAGACACTTAGGCAATATTCGCTATAGAAAAATTCTCACATTAAGTGTTTTATTCCCCATCGAAAACTTCTTTGGTTCTAAAAATATTTTTTTCTATTCTATATACCGAAAGTTGCGGTTTTTAGGTTTTGAGAAACTATTTTTTAGAAAGTACCTGAGGTTAGAAAAATTAAAGACTTTAATGCTTTTTAAAATTTTGAAGTAACTTCCTAAATTCTGAGAAATTTTTCTTTAGAAAAAGTATAGATTTCTGAGACACTGTTTCTTAGAAAAAGTCTAAGATTCTCAAACAATTACTGAGGAAAGTTCTGAGAATCTATAAAATTGTTCCTACAAAAAATTCTTACATTCTCAGACATTTTCTTACAGAAATTGTCTTAGACACTTTTCGAAAAAAAACCTCAAAATCAAAAACATTTTCTCAGATTCTGGAATATTTTTTATAGATGTTACAGAAGCCAGGGGAATTTTTTTTTATAGTCATAGACTTAGATTTTGAGTAGTTTTCCATATAAAAAATCTCAGATTCTAGTACATGTTTTCTAAATAAAAACTCACAAATTCTGAGACATTTTTCCTACCGAAAATATCTGATTGTGAGATTTTTTTAGGATTCTAAGATGTTTTCTTATTAAAAAGGTCCAGCATCCCTTAATAAACAGTCGTAGATTTTGAGACATCTTTCAAACACAAATAATCTAAGAGTCTGTGATATGTTTCCCTGAGAAAAAGTCTTAGATTCTATATAAAAAAAATCTCAGGTTCCGAAACATTTTTCTTATAAAAAGGTCACAGATTCTGTGTAATTTTTCCTATAGAAATAGTCTCAGATTCCCAATACATTTTTTAAAGAAAAATTCTGAAATTTTCGCTGAAGAAAATTTTTAATTTTTTAATTTTTTTTCTGTACAAAATCTAAGATTTAAAAAAAATGTTCTCTAAGAAAAATTTTGAGGTTCTTGGACGTTTTTTCTGGAAAAAAATTCTCACATAAATATTTTTTCTTCATCTCTTTTATCTTTACCCATTGATGAGTTAAAAAAATTGTTGGATTTTTTCTATCAAAAATTATTATATTTTTCCTTTTTAGTTTTTTTAGTTATTATTATTATTTTATTATTTTAGTTATTATTATTTATTCCCAAATTTTTCGTATAAAAAATTTCTCAAGTTTTCAACTAGTAAAATTCCCAAAATTTCGTCTAGAAAAAAAATGCTCATAATATAATAAAAAAAATTTAATATTCCGAGACTTTTAGACATTCCGAGACATTTTTCCTTTAGAAAAAATTTAAGATTCTTAGAAATTTGTCATAGAAAAAATTCTCAGATTATTTCCCTTTCTTTTTCATTATCTTTTTTCCCTCTCCTTCTTCTTTCGTTTACTTTTTTCCACGGTTTAGTTATAAGGTTACATACGATTAGTAAACAAATCCGCCATGTCAACCGTTTGACAAGTTTCGGTGTTTTATTATTATTTTAATTATCTTAAATTTTGCACACTTTTGCCACCCAAAATTTGTTAAATTTTTAAGAATTAAAAATTTAAAATTTAGTGGGGATGAAACTGATCAGTACAGACATACTATGAGATAGTAACTTTTTTAAAGCAATAAATTAAAAATACTCTATTATGACAATATCATAAATAGAAATATTTTTGGGCCTCGAACTAGAATAAAACTCTAATCGAATATATATTTAAAATTATATTTTTTATAAACATTCACAAATTATACAAAATTTTAAACAAAATTAAAGAAAATTAAATTGAAAATTTTTTCAATTCCTTTTTGTTTCGACATTCTATTTTTTTAGTACACACCGATTTCTGTCGTTCTTCTCAATCCTTTGTATATGTCATTCGTGCTTTTTTCTATTTAAAAATTTTAAAAATTTTGAAATTTTTGTTTTAAAAACCATACAAAGGTCTGGGGCATGTACAGTGGGTAAAAAAAGTAGTCGGACACTCATAACCTCAATTTCTTTCATTAAATTTGGTGGTTAAAATTCATGAAATTCAAAAATGGGTTGGTACCATTTTAAAGATGGTTTTTCACACTTTAAGAATCAGTTGTTCTTAAATTAAAATGATAGCTAAGTTTTTTTGCAAATCAGCGAAAACTAAAATAACTTGTAAAATCACCTCAAAAAAGAACTCGGACACTCATTGGGTGGTATGAATAAAAACTAGCATTTACTAAATGCTTATACGGTTTGCTAAATTATTTTGATTTTAAGAATTTACTTGATTTAGTATTCCAAAAAAAATAAACAAAGCAAAGACTCAGCACGAAAAAGTAAATACTTGATTTGATATGAATAAAAGCAAAAAATTCAAGTATTTACTCCAAAAAATTTAGTCTGCTCTTGAGTAGACTAAGAATCTTAAATTTCGCGGAAAATAGGAATTTAGCGGAATTTTCTAAATTGTTTAAATATAAAAACAAAAAACATAAACAAATAAATGAATATTTAAAATTTTTCCTATCATTAAATGCATTTAATTCACTTTAATTTTTTTCACCCTACACAAGCAAAATAATTAAGTCCCATTGGTTGGACAAATATTTTAGGCCACACTAATAATAAGTTGTGGCGAGGATTATTCTTTTATTTAAGACTTTATGAATTTAAAATATTTAAGGACACATTTCAAAACAGTTTACATATTTATTTTTCCTATTGTTGTAAAAACTTTATTGAAATATTCAAAATATAGAATAAAAATGCAACTTTTGGCGTTTTCTCTTTATTTATGTGCAAATTTAACTCAATTTTTTACATTCAAAAGAAATAGGACCTAAAATTGACAGTTTTCTATAGAAAGCAAATGAGCAGGAATTAAAAAAAATGTCTTAAAAACTGACACTTTTTCTAAAAGAAAAATTTCACAGAGTCTGTGAGTCACAGACTGTAATATTTTCTATGAGAAACATGTTTCAGAAACAGATTTCTCAGAATCTGAGACCCTTTCTATGAGAAAAACATCTTAGAAACGATACATTTTTTCCGAAAAATGTTTCAGAATATCTGATTTCTTCTTTAAGAGAAATGTCTCAGAATACGAAATTTTTTCAGCAAGAAAAATGTTTCAGAATAAGGAAAATGATTCAGAATAAGCGATTTTATCTACATATAAAACGACTTAGAATCTGAAACTTTTTCTTCAAGAAAAATTTCTCAGTAACTTTAACTTTTTCTTCAAGAAAAGTTTCTCAGTAACTTCAACTTTATCTAAAAATTTTTTTCCAGAATCGGCTACTTCTTTTACCAGAAAAATGACTCAGAATCTCCCACTTTTAAAATAAAACAAAAAATAATTTAGAATCTCCAACTTTTTCAATAAGAAAAATGTCTTAGAATCTGCGACTTTTTCTATAAGAAAAATGTATTAGAATCTACAACTTTTTTAATGAAAAAAATTTCTCAGAATCTGAGTTTGTTTTCTATAAGAATAATGTCTCAGATTCTGCGACTTTTCTATTAAAAATGTCTTAGATTTTGTGACTTTTTCTATAAGAAAATATCCTAGAATCTACGACTTTTTCCTTGAGAAAAATGTCTCAGAATCTGCGACATTTCTTAAAGAAAAATGTCTCAAAATCTGCGACTTTTCTTTAAAAAAAAGTCTCAGAATCTACGACATTTCCTGTAACAAAAATGTCAAAATCAGCGACTTTTTTTTACAAGAAAAATGTCTCAGAATCTTGCGGCGTTTTTTTTTTATTATAAAAGGGTTTTATAATCTGAGACTTTTGCCATAAAAAAGTCTTAAATTTGCCACGTTTTCTATAAGAAAAATGTCTCAGAATCTAAAATTTTTCTACAAAAAAATGTCTTGGAAACTTACAATTTTTTGTAAGAAAATGTCTTCGAAGACAGTTTCTATAACAAAACTGTCTCCGAAAAAAAATCCTCAAGCTTAGCCTTTTTCTGTAAGAAAAAGGCCCTAATTCTGAGACTTTTTGTAAAAAAGTGTCTTAAAATCAAAGAAATTGCTGCCTTTAAGATTTTTGCATTACAAAGGTGTCTCAAAATCACCCTTTTTATAGAAAACTGTCAATCAAGTTTAACCAAATTTATACAATTTGGGAATTATCTTCACTTCTGTATTTGGATGGATGCCGTTACACAACAAGAAAGCTAAGCAAGGATGAATGTTTGGTAACTTCCATTTATGTATTTAGTAATTGTCCTTGATGTTCCAAATATTAGCAATATCGTCAATCTGCAGATTAAACAAAGTGTAATTTTCAGTTTTTGTGTTTTTGCAAATCTGAATTAAGCTTTTTGGACAAGAAGCACATTTGGTTTACAAATGTGTAGAAGGTTTTTGTCCAAAATCACCAAATCTTATAATCACACTTACCTGATCAATAAATTTTTATCACTTCAATAGGGTGCAAAATCATACAACTTTTTTAAGGCACTTTAACTGTTACCAAGCTAAAAACAACACTTTGGCTAAGCACATTTTTATTTTATGGCCCAATTTAATTACATAACTTACACGAGAACAACACGATTTTAAAGTTTTAAAAATAAATAAATTTTTTTGGAATATTTATTTTTGTTTTTTTTTTTTGTTATTGACATTTCTGGTTGCTAGAAATTAGCAAATACTTTAAGAAATTAGCAAATACTTTAAGAAATTACTTTGCTAAAAGTAAATAGTAAAAAGTAATGTCTTATTTTTATTCATACTACCCATTAAATGCTTTCAGATTCCGCTTAATTCTAAATAAAATTAAAATGGTAAATGACTTAATTCTATCCTAGTGTTACTAATTGTTAACCTCCATGTTAGTTAAGCCAACATTTTTATATAATTAAGTCGAATTCAGCTGAAATCTCTTAAAATAAGCGTTTTTCTAGTAAGATGGTCGATGTTTTTTGACAAGATTTTTTAAAAAGAACGTCAAGTGGAATTCGAGCTTTGATGTACTAAATACTACACCAAGCTAAGCCATTTGTGACGTCATATACCAATTTAGGTACGCGAAATCAGTCAAAAACGATGCGAAAATAATACAAAATATAGCACGAACTTAATCAATCTATTTTTAACTTTTTCTAACACAGTTGCAATATCTTATTTTTTAATAGTAATAAAAATTATAAAAAAATTTTGAAAAACAAATTGTTAATGAGAAAAAAATTTTTGATGGGAAAAAAATTAATCAAAAAAAAAAAAATTGTATCCAGAGTTGATACATTTCCTTGCAAAAGCAATTTTTTTTTATATGAAAGGTGTCAAGTTTGGGTCCCGTGTGACTTGTCACGTGACCTACTAACGACATGTCAGTTTTCCTGAAAATATGCTTAACTATTTTATTAGTAAATATTTTTTTTATAAAATTTGCTTCTTCTAAACCAGAAAATTTAAGAATTTCGATAAAATTTTGTCAAGCAAAGCCACACATTTGGGGACCCCATTCTAACTTACTTTATTGTGGGAAATTTAGGAACTACTTGGTAGTAATAATTTTCCTGGAGTTTCGTTTATATCTTTTGAGTGTAATTTATGATCTAATCTAATAGGAAATAGTGTAAACAGAAAGAAAATTTCGTTTGTTTGTATTTCGAGGGAGAAAAGTGCGTGTTAATGTTTAACGAATTGTGTCATTTTTGTGGTTGTTTCACTTTGTTTTATTTAATTTCTTTCTTTTATTCGTATATAAATATAAATTTTATTTTATTTTATGATACGACTTTTTCGTTGATGTTATTCATTAAAATATTTATGTTTATCATGTTGCAACGATTTTGTTTAATGTCATGCCCGGCTATTTTGAATGAGTGTGTGTTAATTGGCTTGGAAGAACATTTAGAAACAGGAAGGAACAGCGTTATGGCACCTGTAATTTTGAACAAAATGTTTTTTAAACTTCGTGAAAAACTGGAGGGTAACACATTAAAATACCGGTCTATGGGCCATCTGTCTGTTGAAAGAACAACATGCAGAGAAGAAACATGATTGCGACAACAATAATGGAGGGGAAACATGGTAGGATTGATAACTTTATCATAACATGATTGTAGCGATCATGTTGTATTATTTTCTGATAATGGTATGACTTAAAATTTTAATTTTATAATTGTTTGATGATCATAGTATGATTGTCACAATCATATGTATATGATCAAATGGTTCAACAATACTATGTTACATCTCCATTATCGGTGATTTGGTGTGCTGCAATCATGTTTTAAACATGTTTTTTCTCCGCATAAATAGCGAAATCCTTCTGCATAGAGAGTTGAAACTTATTGGAATATGTCTTACAGTCTTATTTTCTTAAATGGGCCAAATTGTACCAGAGAAAAACTACTGATAACATAATATTAAATCTTTTATATTTATAAACCATATGAGGTCAGACAAACCTCATCGTGTCGGACTTGGATAAGATTTTTTTCTCGTCCCTTTTGTTGGCAGGGAACAAAAAATTAAAATTAAAATTTTAATTACATTTTTTTACCTATATCAAGTCTTAAACAAATTTCTCCATTTGTTCGGTCTCGTATAATCCACTTCTATTATTTGGCCAACTCTGCAAAGAAATTTTAAGATAGTCATATCCCACTACCCTTGTCATTATATTAAAAATTTATAATCTAAAACACTAAAAAAAATTTTTACATTCATATAAGTATTATGGCCGTCTAACTTTTAGAAAACACATACACATGTATGTATGATTAGTTCATTTTAAAGTGCCCTGGTATGTTATTGTGGCATTTGATGAGGGTGGTGGTGTTGGTAGTAGGGTATTTATGGGGTTTTTGTTTTATTTTCTTGTTAATTCAAAATTGTTTCAACTTAAAATTTATGGTTGACTGATTGTTCGGTGTGTAATTAGTTAAAACGGAAGCTAATTTATGTTTTGTCAGTTATGTTCAAATTAATGTAACAAAAAATTAAATGCTCATAAATAACATTATTTAATTTTTTTGGAACCCAAAAGATATAGCAACAACTTAAAATGCCTGAAACTAATGGTGATTAAAAGAAAATGCTTTACAGATGAGTGCTGATAAAATGAAAGAGACTAAGAAAGTATTAGGGTGGAACTATGTTTAGTGGAAAACAATTTTTTTTAGGACTCCCAATTGGAAATAATTTCCTCTAAAATGCAAAAAATATTGAAAAAAAAAACAAATAGAAAAGTTAAATTCGGCTTGGCCGAATCCATGAATACCCTCCACTATGCCCTTTTTAAGTGATAGTAAATTACACCGCTCTACAAATCGATGATTGTCGCTGCGTTTTGGATGAAACCAAAAATAGTTGATAGGTTTTGGTGCCATGATTTCAAAGCGGTCACCAACATTTTTCTATCAGTTAAAGTGTCAAAAAAGGCCAATTTTGACAAATTTTGTACGCCTATAAAATAAGACCCTGACATGCGATTGACTTGACATCAAGCGCATTCGAAAGTGTATAGCTTTCTTTTTAAGACAAGATCAAGTTTTCTTGGAATTTAACTTTCTAAAATGTTAAAAAAATCATTAGACACAAGTGCTTTAAATCTAATATTTGCGTACGAATTTATATGGAAACTTGAAAAAAAAAACACTGTGTAAATAAACTAAATATTAAAAAAAATTAATGTTTTTTTTAATGATTTTTTTACAATTTTAGAAAAATAAATTTGTAGAACATTTTATCTTGTGTTTAAGAGAAAATAACAGACTTTCCAATGGGCTTGATACCAAGTCATTCGCATGTCAGGATATTATTTTATAAGCTTTAAAAAAGGGTCAAAAATTCCCTTTTTTGGCACTTAAGCCGCGAATTACTCAAAATCCTGACGTGATAGAAAAATTTGGTCTTCGGATTTGAAATCAGCTCAACAGACACTATCTAAATAACTAACGGGAATTCAATACGCATTTTCTTGTTGAGCTGTGTTATCTAACGTGAAAAAATAACAATTTTGATTAGTAATATTTTATTTTGAGTAATAAACTTTTTTAACATGATAATGTTTTTAGGCTGGTGTTTAATTTTAAAAAAGTTGCAGGACGCCACCTCAGTTTGTCTGTATAGGTAAGGTAACCATTAAAAAAAAAGAAAATAAGAATTACTATTTTCATTTTCTTAAAACAAAAATTTTAGTAGCTTGGGTTTGTAACTTGGATAATAATTCACCTCGTGGTGAATAAGAAATATTCAACAGCTGGTGAATAAAACGAAGCATAATTATTTTGCATACACTAAGAAAATTATGTCATTAACTGTTTGTAGGTTATTTTAAAAAGTAATCAGTAAAGTTATTTTAAAAGAAAAATCATTAATTTTATTATGGACTTCTTATTTTCTACTGTTTCTGTAGTTTAAAAAAAAATTATTTACTGTATTAAAAACGAATTTTCTGTTACATTTAATTTCGGCAGTAAAAAATTTCTTCTATAGTTTTACTGTTTTTCAATACAAAATAACTGAATATTCACTAGTTTCTTAATGTTTTGGTTAGTCATTAAATTAACATTTAAAATTGACTGTATTGTGTTTTTATTTTAAAAGAAAAAACACTGGAATGGTTTTTAAATAAAAGTTCATTTGTTTTAAGTGAATATTCACTGGGTTTTACCTACATAATTTTTTGAGTGTATTTTTTTTTTTTTTGTTAATATTTTTTTCGTCAATATTTTTTTTAATCAATATTTTTTTCATCAATATTTTTTTCATCAATATTTTTTTCATCAATATTTTTTGCCATCAATATTTTTTTGTCATAAATTCTTTTTCATCAGTATTTTTTTTTTCATCAATATTTTATTTTCATCAATATTATTTTTTCATCAATATTTTTTTTTTATAAATTTTTTTTTTTATCAAAG
This sequence comes from Pegoplata infirma, assembly GCA_963921195.1. Lineage (NCBI taxonomy): Eukaryota > Metazoa > Arthropoda > Insecta > Diptera > Anthomyiidae > Pegoplata > Pegoplata infirma. The sequence goes on from CAWUER010000520.1 coordinate 121,454, forward strand.
ATTTTTTATCATCAAATATTTCCCTTTACTCTAGTGATAGAGGGTATATATGTGGCATTCCACACTTAGAAAATTGCGTTTTTGGTTTTTAAATTTTTCAAAAACTGGGCATAGGAGGCGTTGTCAAATATTGGAAAAATGGTCAAATTTGTGGCGAGTTGCCTTGATTAAATATTTATCACATTAAAACGGAATACAACACAATCTCAAAAATTTATATTCTTATGTAGTTTTATATGGGCTATCGATTATTATTTTTTTTTTGGAAAATTTTCAGAACCCGTTCTGAAATTTTCCATTTTTTAAATAAGTGAATTTATAAAAAATCCGGCCACTTTTTTTTAAATTTTTTTTTAAGTTAAGATGTTTGTCCATCCACACAAAAAAATTCAAAAACACGTTCTTCCGTTTTTTCGAGAAAATCGCATTCAAATTTTAAATTTCATAACAATTTTGTAATTTGCTTGTATTTTCATGTTTCAACAGAGCTTATGAGAAATATTTATGCAATTAATATTACTAATATTAATTTAAAATTCAAATGCGATTTTCTCGAAAAAAAGGAAGAACGTGTTTCTGAATTTCTTTGTGGGGATGGACAAACATCTAAACTTTTTAAAAAACATTAAAAAAAAAACGTGGCCGGATTTTTGATAAATTGACTTTTTTAAAAAATGGAAAATTTCAGAACGGGTTCTGAAATTTTTCCAAAAAAAAAAAAAAAAATTTTAGTCGATAGCCCATACAAAACTATATAAGAATGTAAATTTTTGAGATTGTGGTTGCAATCCGTTTTAATGTGACAAATATTTAATCAAGGCAACTCGCCACAAATTTTACCATTTTTCCAATATTTGACCACGCCTCCTAAGCCCAGTTTTTGAAAAATTAAAAAACCAAAAACGCAATTTTCTAAGTTCCATATAGGGCTATCCAAACAAGCTATTCAGAAATTTACGGGAAACACGTTTTTCTGTAGCGGGACATTTGGTGTGGAATGCCTCATATATGAGTTTGTCATTCCGTCTGTAACACCTCGAAATATTGGTCTAGGACCCCATAAAGTATATATATTCATGATTTTCGATTTGAAGATGATCTAGCGATGTCCGTTCGTCCGTCCGTCTGTCCATCTGTCTGTCTGTTAAAAACACGCAAACTTTTGAAAGACTTTACGGATACTCCTGAAGTTTGGCATATATGTTGGGCATTTAACTGGTCAGGTTGGTATTGCAATCAAGCGAAATCGGTCCATTGGTTCAAAAGTTATAAGCAACAGACTGAATTTCGGCAAGGGCTTTTCGTGAATTTACGGGATTAAAAATATGACAACTCTGGGAAGGCAATTCTGAGGATGCTGAAGCTTGGCAAATATATTTTTCTGGTCTGGTTCGTTTTGAATTTCGGCCAAATCAGTGCAGTGGTTCAAAAGTTATTAGTAAAACTGTGAATTTCAGATAAGTTTCACATTAAATTCACGTGTTAAAAAAACACGTTAAACATGTTTTAAAAACATTGGTAAGTCACAAAAATATTTTGCAACGTCTTTTTGTCACTCAGAAATATTTTTACACTAAAAAAAAATACAATAAAAAAAATTTACACTCAAAATAAAATTTAGTAAATTATTATTTTTTCAAAAATTACTTAAAAAAACAGTTTTTTACACAAAATAAAATATTTCTAATCAAAAATGCTTTTTTTTTTTCAAGTTAGAAAATATACTATCACTTTAAAAGGGCATTGTGGGGGGTATATATAGATTCGGCCAAGTCGTTTTTGTTTTTTATTTAAATGGGAATGTTTTTTATTCGAATGGGAATGAAAACTACGAAATTGAATGAAACAGGAAACCAAATGGAATGGAACGGTGAATGGAATAGCACAGAAACCAAATTTCAATGATTTTTATTTTCTCTCAAATATTTTGTTTTGTAGAAACAAAATAGCATGTTCTTCGAATTAAAACAAAAAATTAAATACCCCACTAATAGAATTAAACAGATACATATAAATCTTCCAAAATGATATGAATTTAATGATTATATATTAATGAATTTTCATTAAAGATTTTTTTAACGACAAAGATTTTGAAAATGATTACAATTAATTTTATAGTCAATTTCTCTATTGATTAAAATAATCAAAACAAAATTGTTTGATTAGTCAAGTTTAAATTCGGGTGCTTTTAGGACAAATATATTGTTTTGTAGCATAAAAATCTATTGGCGTTTAACAAATTGTCGGAATTAGAGATAAGCAGTAGCAAACACATATATTTTCCATATTTTCAGAGATACTTTTTTTGAAACTTTACGAAAAAGGTTTGGTAACTGATCAATCTGGCAACTTTAGTTTAACCCTTTTACAACAGCAATCGAACGATAGTAAATTAGTAATTTTTTTATGCAAATTTATGTTTAATGATAGATAGAAAAAGATCTGTATTGTTGTTTCCTTTTTAATTAAGACGTTGTTGTATTAACAAACAATTTACTTGTACTGACAAAAAAACATCATTTATTTTTTATTCAACAACCCCAATTTGTCAATACAATTAAATTGTTTGTTAAAATAATACAACAACGATTTAATTGAAATGAACCAAAAATACCAACAATTTTTATCTGTATACGAACTTTCCAAATAAAAGTGTTTTCAAAATAAGTTGTTTACGTTGGGCTCTCAAGACATTTAAATCGAATTTTCCCAACTTGATTAAAAACATTCTGAAAATGTGGTTAATAGAGTAAAAGTTTCCATTGGTACTCACATTTACCAATAGTCGTGAGCTGGTTAACTTTTATAAGGTATCCTCATTTATACTTTTTACCGTTAGTCTTGTCTGGCACATCATCTATCATATGTATGGTTAAAAAGGGTGGAGGATTTTTCCATGAAGCTGTTGTTGATGTTAGTAATAAATTATTTTTGCTGCTAACAGCAGCTGTTTGATATATGTGAATTTAAGAATAAGATGAAGCTTAATAAAATACAAAAAAGGAAGAAAAATCTACAAATTATAAAAGGGTTGCCAAAGGCCTTGGTGTGCATATAAATCAAAAAAGTTTACAAAATTACAGGAGACAGGGAAGGCGTACTTTTTTATTACAGAACTTTAAATAATATTTTTATTTTAAAAAATGTTGAGGATAACTCAAAGTAAATTAATACGAATGATATATTTTGTCGTTAAAAAGCACTTCAGTAAAAATGGATTAGTCTGATCTTACTCATGTCTTGCTAATCAAATTATATGCGCCTTTGTTCCTGATCGATTTTCAGTTGAACTATGCTCTGTTCTTGTGCCTATTGAAATGTAGATTTAGAGAAACAATTACTTCGGATTTAAATTCGAAAATAGTTGCAATGACCCTAATTCATTTGCGTGACAATGTTCGAAATTAGAAAATCAATTTTGTAAAAAATATCTTTTCATTATGGGGGTATCTTAAGATTTGGCCCGTTTTTATATCCCAAAGTTACGGATCTAAGTTCTGCACTTAACCTTTTTTCAAACTTTAAGAAGTATGTGTTTCGAGACATGGCAGCACCAAATTTCTCAATTGGCAACCCTTACACTTTCACTTTCATTTTTCATATCTAGACCACTTAGCCTTTTTACAAAACCATAAAGATTGAAAAACATCATACTCTTATATATTGAAAGCTCTATTCACTTCGAGAGTCACTACTCTCTGACTTTATGTTCTATGCTTAAATATGCATGTATTGTTAATACTTTTGCAACACACACATACAATTAAACCCATCATACAAATACTATATCAACCATACAATATTACTCAATACAAATCATCTACTTTGTTCAAAGGAAATAATTTAAACTGCTGAAGAAATTGTAAAAAGGAAAAACAGCAATGCAATCTTTATGATAACCAAAAAATGCAAGTCTAAGGTTAGGTAAGGTTGTAAGTGGCTGCTGGCGTTTTACGTCAGCACACATAGACTCAGAGGTCCATTGTGATACCACGGGACTGTTATAGGTTTCCCTTCTGGTCCCTGCCGTTAAACGAATTACGAAGGTCAAAAGGTTTGACATCTGACAAATCAGAAGATCGTGCAGCTCCCTAGATCCCAATGAAATCTCTGACCAGAAAGTAATGGGCAATGACAGATGAAGTATTCGATAGTTTCCAAATCCTCTTCACCAATGCAACTGCGGCAAAAGTCATTTTCCCTACAACACAGTGTCCTTTAATTACAGCGGCAGTTAAGTGTAGATCATGTTTTCAGAAACATTGACTCTAAGGACTTGACTGCGGCTTGACTGTCAGGTTAGATGTTGACTGTAGTTGTAGACAATACATTGCAACTCAACTAGTCAGCCACTTCCTTTATTGCCAGTATCTCTGCCTGGTAAACACTGCTGTGATCTGTCAATCTTCGAGCCCGGCTCAACACAAGCTCCTCCGAATAGACTTCAAAGCCCACTTGTTCGTGCAGCCTTGATCCATCTGTATAAAAATTTTTGGTAGCTCGACTACCCAGAATGTCGCTCATCCAATATAAAGCAATTGTTACTTTTCTCACCCATTCCTAAATATTACACCTGAAATTCAACTTCCTATCTAGAAATACTCCAAGATACTGGGCTCCATCTGAGAAGGCGATTTCAGTGCCTTCCAGGGAAATAGGATTAAAAACAGGAATCTTATTTTTTCTTGTAAACAAAACCATCTCCGTTTTACTTGGCTTAACTCCCACACCACAGCCTCTTGCCCATTTAGAAAGATCTTTCAAAGGACCCTGAATAATGGAACTCAATGTCGGCAGATGCTTTTCCTTTCTCTTTGCCGCTATCCCGATATTGTCAGCATATGCGACAACATGACAACCTTGTGCTTTATAAAACATTTATATTTTAATCTTTATTTTCATCTTCTAATATTTCGGCCAGCCTCTGTAGGCATCATCAGAGGTATATTAAAATAAATAACGCGAAAAAAAATTACTTTACTTCCACACTGTTGTAATTGTTCTGACTTAGTAAGGCAGAACAATTATTTTTATACCCTCCACGTTAGACTGTCCCTTATTTTGGAAATGTTGGAAATCTTGAGACGATACCCGATTTTTTGACTTAAAAATAACTCAAGAAAAATGTTACGCCCCCACGACCGCGTCTTCCCTACGCGACGGCCTTACAGAGCTGGGCCTAAAAATCATTTTTCCATACAAACCAAAAATGTTTTGTTATTAATTATTATATTACTTGGTTAGCTTATTCACTAAGGGTGGGATAGTGTTGTGTGAGATTTTAAGCAGCAATATTTGGAAGCGCTAGAACCGCTCATTTTGTGAGGTTGGTAAAAAAAGTGTATGAGCCAAAAAATGGGGGAGGTCGGATAGGATCTAGGGGTCGCTCATCGGGGTCAAAGTTGGGCGTAGAGAGGAAAAAATCCACAAATCCCCAAAACTCCCCTGGTTTTGCTCCTAGAGGGGTCAAATGTGAGAACGGCCCCCATTATTTTTTCCCCCTGAACACTTTTGTCAAACATACCTAAGCCCTATCTCCAATCCCTAAGGGGGGTCCCATACAAAAGTTCAATTTTTAAAAAATCATTCTTCTACCGCTCTAGCTGTCCTAGAAGTCACCCTAGAGGAATCAAATGTATGACCGACCCCCAATATTTGTTCAACCCCAACATTTTCTTAGAACATACCTACCCCCTATCTTCAATCCTTAGGGTGGTCCCCATACATTTTTTTTATTTTTTCTTAAATTGTCATACTAAATCAGCTCCTACCGGTCCAACGGTGCCTCCTAGAGGGGTCATTATCAAGACCAACCCCCAATTATTTTTAGCCCCCAACACTTCTTCTGAACATACCAATTCCATATCTCCAATTCCTAAGGGGTCTCCCACACAAAACGACATTTTTGTAAATCTTGCTCCCACCGCTCTAACTATCGCAGGGGTGACCCTAGAGAAGTTAAATGTGTGACCGACCCCCAATATTTTTTCAGCCCCAATATTTTTCCCAAACAAACCTACCCTCTATTTTTAAACCTTAAGAATGTCCCCACACATTTTTTTTTATAAAACTTGCACCTACCGCTCCCACTATGCCTTTTAGGGACGGGAAATGCAGACTGACCCCCATTAAGTTTTGCCCCCTACATTTTTTCTGAACATACCTACGCCTTATTTCCACTTTGTAGGGGTGCTCCCCTGGGGAAAACTAAGTGTTTGAAACCAAATTCGGCAAAACCTCTGGACCAGGAGTGCTAATGTTTGCGCGTTTTAAAGAGCAGTGGGAAAATATAAAAGACAAACCGTACAGTCTTGGCATATAAGATGAGGAAGTGGCAGGCAACATACCAGCTCAAGTCCAAACTGACATCAAGTTTTTTTGAGTCAAATAAAAGAAAAGCAACCCAGAGACGACTACATGGAGTTTCTTGAAATTGTTTTATTATACCTTGGCGAAATATTCCTAATAAGCATTTTAGCCCACCAGGACCCATCAGTCATGCTCGATGGATGGCAAAAGGCATATATTGCCTAAAAATGTTTTTGTTCCGAAAATATATCGGTTTGGCCAAAAAAGAATTAAATGCACTTCTTGATGTGACCGTTTTCATCATAACAATTTACGTAAAAGCTTTGTTTAGCGCTACCAAAGCAATAGAAGCTCCAAATAATGATTTGAATTTTTTGAAAGCGATTGCCAATTATGCTTCAATTGATAAGATTCTGTCGCATCGATTGGTCAAGAGATTCTGTGGACATCTCTGGTATCTCAGTGGCGAAGCTGTTGCTCTCGCACTATTTGATCCAAATATCTCTTGTGAAATAAAACAAAAAATGTCGAATGCAATTCGTATATTTGAGGAAGAGAAAGAGGAATTGGAGGAAGAGTTATCTGACGATGAGATGGACGAATCGTCTAACGAAGACAGCGAGGAAGAAGAAGACGATGATATCGGGGAAGAAGATGCCTCAGAGGATAGCGGCGACAGTGGCAACAAGGATTATAATCCTCCAGTACATGTTGTTGGATTCGAAGGTGTGAAAAGAATTAACATGGCATCGAAACAAGTGAATTAAGAAGTCATGAAAACTGATTTAAGCCACTACGTCACACCTGAGACTCCAAAATTTTTTGCACTCTTCGGAATAACAACAAATTTCATTGCTTCCGATCCAAATACTTGGGAGAATCGTCAGGACTACCAGCGAGCGCTGCAAATATTACGTAAATTACATGTTGTCAACGACGCTGCCGAAAGAGGCGTAAAATTAATAGAAGACTATAACAACGTGTTGTGCCGTAACGAGGAGGAAAAAATAGTTTTGCTTCAGGTCGTGGCCGAAAATCGGAAACAGTATCCATCACACGATAAAAATAAATTAATTTGATTTATAGTTTTGTATATTATTTATAATTTTTTATTATTTTAAAGTTAAAAAAAATATTTTTTTACGCTTAACAAAAGTTACTATTAAATTACAAATTAAAGACCTCGTTTTTCTCGATAAAATAAATAAAAAAAATTGTGGGGTAACACCTTGAAGATAGAGGGTAGGTATGTTTGAAGAAAATGTTATGGGCAGGTCATACATTTGATTTCTCTACATACATTACTAATTTAGTTTTCCCCAGAGGAGCACCCCTACAAAGTGGAAATACGGCGTAGGTATGTTCAGAAAAAATGTAGGGGGCAAAAATTAATGGGGGTCAGTCTGCATTTACCGTTCCTAAAAGGCAGAATGGGAGCGGTAGGCGCAGATTTTATAAAAAAAAAATTAAAAAATAAAAAAATGTGTGGGGACACCCTTAAGGCTTTTAAATAGAGGGTAGGTTTGTTTGGGGAAAATGTTGGGGCTGAAAAAATATTGGGGGTCGGTCACACATTTAACTTCTGTAGGGTCACCCCTGCAATAGTTAGAGCGGTGAGATCAAGTTTTACAAAAATGTCATTTTGTGTGAGAGACCCCTTAGGAATTGGAGATATGAAATTGGTATAATCAGAAGAAGTGTTGGGGACTAAAAATTAATGGGGGTTGGTCTTGATAATGACCCCTCTAGGAGGCACCATTGGACCGGTAGGAGCTGATTTGATATGACAATTTAAGAAAAAATAAAAAAAAAATGTATGGGGACCACCCTAAGGATTGAAGATAGGGGGTAGGTATGTTCTAAGAAAATGTTGGGATTGAAAAAATATTGGGGGTCGGTCATACATTTGATTCCTCTAGGGTGACATCTAGGACAGCTAGAGCGGTAGGAGCAAGATTTTTTAAAAACTGAACCTTTGTATGGGACCCCCCTTAGGGATTGGAGATAGGGCTTAGGTATGTTTGGCAAAAGTGTTCAGGGGGAAAAAATAATGGGGGCCGGTCTCACATTTGACCCCTCTAGGAGCAAAACCAGGGGAGTTTTGGGGCTTTTTGTGGATTTTTTCCCCTCTACGCCCAACTTTGACCCCGATGAGCGACCCCTAGATCCTATCCGATCTGCCCCATTTTTTGGCCCATGCATTTTTTTTTACGAACCTCACAAAATAAGCGGTTCTAGCGTGTCGAAATCGAAAACTCGTGCACTATCCCACCCCTATTATTCACGACAAAAAAAAAAATGATTTTGGTGGGATTAGGCTTTCAGCTCTAAAAAATTTTTTTGAAAAAAAAATTTTGAGCCGCAGGGGTCCTACGGTAAAAAAATTTAAAAAAAATATTTTTTTTTAGTTTTGACAAGCAACGGTTTTGGTTGCTAGTTACTTTAAATGATATATAATCATAAACAAACACATTCAGTTGTTGCAACTGAATTGTTTGCCAACTGAATTTTTGCGGTTGCACCAACTATCACAATATTCAGTTGCCTCTACTGCCAATTCAGTTGTCTCTACCGGTAAATATCTATCATAAGAACCGAATATTTTTATGTTAAAATTGACATTGGTTAGAGTGATCGAATTTTAAAAAGCGTTATATAGTTGTACCAATCAATATTTTTTTAAACTGTTTCTTTTAAAATAAAAATTTTTAATATTTTTTTCAAGCAATTTTACTAATTTATTTGATTGTAAAAAAAAATTAATTTAAAAAGTGAAATAAATATGTACATTAGAGGTGTCCTTAAAAACGAAAATCACCTTTTTATACCTGGTAGGGTCCTATATTGTTCTTTAGTATCTAAAAATGAGTGAGCCAAAATTTGGGGACAATCGGCTAAAAATAACTCGTGCCGAAAATGGATTGAAGTTTTGGGACATTCTTATAAGAACGAAAAACTCGTTTTTTCTAGTTTTTGGAAAAACATTGGTATTTAATATTTTTTGTTAAATTTTTTGTAAAAAAATATGAAAATGGTACTAAATTACCTTTTCAAAACGACTAATAAAATTAAAATCGGATGAAAAATAAGCATTTTACGAATACATGCCCCAGACCATTGTATGGTTTTTAGAGCCAGAATTTAAAAATTTTCAAAATTTTTAGGCAAAAAAATAGTAAAAATTTAATTTTACTTTATGATCAAATTGAAAACATGTTTAAGATTAAAAATAGCAGATATGGTAGTCAAGCTTTTTTTTATTTGGCGCGGATAGTGATAAAATTTCCGCGGATTCCAAATAAAATGCGTTTTTCTACACTAATTAAGCAAATTTTTGAAAATTTGTGCTCTATTGTGCGGATCGAAGTGTAAAACGTAAATTCTGTAACTTTTGAGAAATCGGATATATGCAGATATTTTGTATTATAGAAATGTATAACGTCTCAAATTTGTCATTTCACCTCGATGAAAAGGGGTTAAAGATGCCCGAATTCTCAAAAAATTTACAGAATTTATGTATTTCACTTCGTATAATACAATACAGAAAATTGTTTCCCATATTTGCTAAATTATTTTAGAAAAACTCATTTTCTTTGGAATCCGCGGAAATTATATCACTACCCACGCCAAATGAAAAAAAAGTTAGACTACCATATCTGTTAGTTTTTATCTATAACATGTATTTAATATAATTATAAAGTAAAATTTAATTTTTTTTATTTTTTTGCCTTAAAATTTTGAAAATTTTCAAATTTTGGCTTTAAAAACCATGCAATGGTCTGGGGCATGTATGCGTAAAATGCTTATTTTTCATCAGATTTGAATTTCTTTAAGCTTTTTGGAAAGGTAATTTATTACCATTTTCATATTACTTAACAAAAAAATTAACAAAAAATATCATATACCAATATTTTTCAAAAAACTAGAAAAAACGTGTTTTTTCATCAGATAAGAGTGTCCCAAAACTTCAATCCATTTTCGGTACGAGTTATTTTTATCCGATTGTCTCCAAATTTTGGCTCACTCATTTTTAGATACAAAACTACAATTTAGGACCCTACCACGTATTAAAAAGTGATTTTGAAAAATTACCTTAGTCGTTAGGACACCTTTAATGTACATACAATAGAAAAAATAAATTAAAACTGATAATTCTGATAGAAAAGATTTAACATCTAAGAATTTTTCAAAAAAAAAAAAATGTCTCAGAATCTGCGAGACTTTCTAGAGCAAAAATAACTCGAAGTCAAAATACATATATCTCTTATTTTTTTATGGAAACATATATCAGAATCCTAGGATTTTTTAATAGAAAAAAAAGGAAAAGTGTCAAATTCTGAAATTTTTCCTATACAAGGTTCTGATTTAATTTTTCCTATAGAAAATGTCTCCTTTTCTAAGAATAGTTTTGGATGAACCTTTCTTAATTTCAATATTCTGGCATTTACAAGCCTTAAATTTGTTACCACTCTCTGAACACTTTGGACTCTAAGGATTTCTTGGAAACTGGACCAAAGTTTTTTATAGTTGGCTCAAAAAACGATTTTATTTTCGACTTCTGGGTAAACTAGCATCTTTAGCATCTGCATTAAAGTTGCGTGTGCAAATTCCTAAAATAAGATTTATTGATTTAAATTGATTGCATTTCGGCAGTGGTATCAACTTACCGTCAACATTTGTAACATTTTTTACGAAATTTTACATGAATTTTATTTAAAAATTTAAAAAACGTCTGAACACAATAACATTTTTGTTTTAAATGATTAAAATTTTCATTTTTTTTACGTAAAACGTTTTGTAATTGAAATGAAATCCTAACGACCAATTATTAGTCAAAAATACCAATACGAATTTATAATTTAGTGAAATTTTTCAAAAATAAAAAATTATTGAAAATTTGGTTAAGTTAACCAACATTTTCAGTTGTGGATACTATTACCTAATGTTTTTGGAATTTATTAACTTAAACAAATGATTATTGGTCGAGAGGGAAAATAAGGACTAAAAGAAACGATTGTAATTACTAAATATTTTTCAAAAACTTTATTAGTTTTTAGTTTGGGTATATTAACCAAATTATTAGTTGATGATACATCCATTCGGTCACGATTGAAAATTAATTATTACTGCTGTTATTTATTCGGTATGGTGATAAAAAATTTTCAATAACAACTAAATATGTATAAGAGTTACCAAAATTCCGTTTTCATAATGGAATTCCAACTAAACACTTCTCTGTGTGAATATTTTTTGTATCTGTGACATCTTTATCTTGTTCTAAAAAAAGGGTAAAAAATTAATTGTTGATTTTTTTCGATACACGATTAAGATGGCACAGATACGAATAATATTTTTTTTGAATATATATCATTAAAAACAACATAACAACTAAAATCGTTGCTTGTCAAAACTAAAAAAAAAATATCTTTTAAAAATTTTTTACCCTGCGGCTCAAAATTTTTTTTTCTTCGAAAAAGATAAAGATGTTACAGATATGAATAATTATACCCTACACCACACTGTGGTACAGGGTATAACAGGTAATACAGGGTTTTGAGTCGTTTTAGCGATGTCCGTCCGTCCGTCCGTCTGTCCGTCCGTCCGTCCGTCTGTCTGTCCATGTAAACGGTGTAAACACGATACAGGTCGCAATTCTCGATCAATTGACTTGAAATTTAAAACTTAAGCCTCTTTTGGCCCAAGGACGAAGCCTATTGAAATTGGAAAAAATCGGTCCATATTTAGACCTAGCCCCCATACAAAGGTCCTCTTTAGTTTTGGCTCAAATGACTCTAATAGTCGCATTTTAATAGGTATTTTTTCAAAATTTGGCAGGAATTAATGGTTTATGCACACAAATCACCATTCCGAATTTTAAAGAAATCGAACCAGTTCTTCTAGTAGCCCCCATACAAACCACCTTCCCGATTTTCACATAAATCTCTCAATTTTCATGAAAATAGAAAATATTTAATTAAAATTCTGTTTGTGTATGTTAAACGCGTACTTTAATAACCTTATCAAATCTAATTATCATCGGACCATTTTGGACTTAGGTCCCATGTGGAAATTTCGCCCGATATTCAGTTGAAGCGATTTATTGTCAACAAAAAGAAGCCTATTCCACTCAAATTTGATTAGTGATTGCTTTTTACACTTATTAAAGATTTGACAAAATATAGATCTAATCAGTCCATGTTTGAACTTGGGACCCATGGTCCGGGAAACTCTGGTGTAGGGTATTATATGGTCGGTCTTGACCGACTATAATTTTCTTACTTGTTTTTTTTTTTAATATATATCATTCAAAGCAACACAACAACTAAAACCGTTGCTTGTCAAAACTAAAAAAAAATATTTTTTAAAAATTTTTTACCGTAGGACCCCAACGGCTCTAAATTTTTTTTTTGCGAAAAATATTTCAGAGCTGAAAGCCTTATCCCACCAAAATCAAATTTTTTGTCGTGAATAAGCAAACCAAGTAATATAATAATTAAAAACAAAAAAATTAAAAATCAAAAAAAAAAAAATTTGGTTTGTATGGAAAAATGATTTTTAAGGACCCGCTTTTTAAGGCCCCGTCGGTAGGGAAGGCGTGGTCCTAGGGGCGTAAAATTTTTCGTGAGTTATTTTTAAGTCAAAAGGAAAAAATGAGCGGGTACCGTCTCAACATTTCCAACATTTCCAAAATAAGGGACACTCTACTCCACGTAAAAACATCGTGTTTTTCAGAGGTTTGTTAAGTTCTTCAAGGGAAATTTTTTCCCCCTTATCCGAATTTGCCCGTACCAAACTTCAGGACCCTTTTGTGGGGTCCCCGACCAATATTTCGATGCTTTACAAATGGAATGACAAAGTGAGTATACCCCCTTACTGTGGTTGGAGAGTATACACAACTTTGGAGCCAAATCATTCCTGTATTCTCTCAAATGATTTTTGCTATTTTTTAGTTATTTTTTTTTTTAGTGTTTTGTATGCAAAAGGTACTGTACTCTGGAGGGTTCTGTCTCTTCCCCCGTTCAACCGCAAGGCTCCTACTTCCAAATTTTACTTGCTGAATAGCTGAATTACTTCCAAAAAATTTGCCAAATCTTCCACTGTGATCGCCACAAAAATGCAAGAAAATAAGAATGAATCGGTTGGTAAAACTTTAGTAATGTTTGCCTTGGAAATCATTGTCTTTCAACTAGATGGTTAAGTTAGGTGTTGTGAAGCTCAAAATTTTGAACTCCTCGCATAGACCGGGTGGTCCATAGCTATAGCACATGTTGATTCAGCGACGAGGTAAAAAAAACGTTTTCTGTTCCAAATATCTTAGTTTACACTCAAGCCACCGAATCACGATAAGATTGGAGCAGCAGATATTGGTTATAGAACCTTAAAATAATATACATAAATAGTCTTATATTGGTATTAGAGTTTTCTAATATTTTTGGTTATTTTTTTTTTTTTTTTTGAACCTTTGTACATAAATGAATAATATTTTTTTTCAATCATCAACAGCTGTATTTTATTACTTGAACAATAACCCAGCAAAACTTTGGTAATGGGAAGTGATTATATAACACATTACCAGGTAATGTATATACCTTATTTGTAGCATTATTTTAGGATGTCTTACCAAACAGTTGTTCCACAACGAATTATTTTAAAGTGAAAAATAATGCATTACTAATAATTTGCTACGTAATGCATGATTATTGGAAAAAATGTATTTCATATTTATTATTTCTAAACATTAAATCATGGATGACTTATATTTGGTTACATTATGTATTATTTGAAAGTTTGAAATAATGCATTATTTATAATTGGATGCATAATGCATTACAATAACATAAAAAATAATTATTTTATAAAAAAATGCATAAGTTTAAACTAGAGATGGGCTCACGACAGGAAATTTCTAACGACACACACTCACGAGCACATTTTATCTACTTACACTCACTTACAATCACGTGAGTAAATTTAATACAAAATTACTTTTTCACTACTCGTAACATCTTATATATTATCTTCTGGTATGCTATATTATTTTATTTCTCGTAACCTATAAAATATCATATATTTTACACCTTACTCGTATTCGTCGTTATAAATTTATGACTTATTTTATACCTTACTGGTATTCTATGTGATAATGTGGATGCATTACTTTGAGTCTCATCGCCTGTTAAAATCATCAATGCTGCAATGTATAAAATAAGAGATCCTATACCATATTTTATACCTTATTTGGTAATCTACGTTTTGCTGGGAATTTCACAAATATTCTCATGTTAATCATTGTATGCATCTCTATCAAATTTATGTCTGACTTTTCAAGTATATTTCATATTTTTCTGCTTACAAAAATTTAAAAAGAAACGTATAATATCTCAATTTCCACTTCAATTTGTCTGCTGTCATTTATAATTGAGTTCAATTTAATATGATGAAAGCCGAAGAAGAATCTTATATTTTTATATACCAAAACAACACTTAAACAAAACATAAGTTGGGGTGTTTTGATGTTTGAAAATGATTTTTATTAAAGTTGAATGTCTAAAGATAATTTTCAAAAAAAAAAAATTTTACATAAATTATTTTATGGTAGTGGTGTTTTTGTCGATACCTATGAACGCTTAGATAATCCGCTTCAAATAAAACAACATAACCGCTTAACTCATTTGATTTGGCATCACTTTTAATTTTTAAAATATTAGACACCACTTTTAAATAAATTGACATTTGAAAAAAAAAAAAAAAATATGTACATTATAAATTATTGAAAATTATCCAACAAAAACCTCCATAACAAATAGAAGTGTATGAATGGCAGTGTTAGCACAAAGAATTCTTTGCCTTAGAGATACCAACCAAAGTTGTCTCTTTAGACTTTTTAAGGTTTACCTACAACCACCAAAAGTATTCCCCAGTCACTATAGTCTGGTCCAATAAAACACATATAACACGAGTACATGAAGGTATTTCCTTCGATTGCATTTAAATCCAATAAACAGATTCCAATATTGTCCTTTAAAATTTATATGTATCTCAGAATCATGTGGTCTTCAGCAAAAAATTATTTAAAAATAAAAAACGCAGATTTCTTAACATATTTAAGATGTTTCATTTTATTAAAATCCAAGGGATTAGGTGAATATGTTTAATAACCAAACTAAAAAGGTTATTGTTTTGTAACATGCTGCAGTAATTTGTTGTGGACTTTCTCTTTTGCAGCCTTCAGTACTTTCTATGAAAAAAAAACAGAAAAGCCATCTCCTTAGATAATTCGAATGTAGAAAAAGATAATTAGTACGGGCAACAGTTGCTGGACACCATTCCATTTAATGGAAGCCATTGGATTGTTGATTATTTTTTAAATTTTTTTTATTGTTTTTTTATTTTAAAATATTTTTTTTGATAATTTTTATAAATACATTTGACAATTCAAACATACGTAGATAAAGTCAATAGATAAATATTTTCAAAACTTGGTAACATTTTTATAAGTGCTTAATTTTTAAGCACTTTTAAATTTGATGTCTTAGCTAAGCGT
Organism: Pegoplata infirma; assembly: GCA_963921195.1. NCBI lineage: Eukaryota > Metazoa > Arthropoda > Insecta > Diptera > Anthomyiidae > Pegoplata > Pegoplata infirma. The sequence continues at coordinate 137,307 of CAWUER010000520.1, forward strand.
ATATAGACAAAAATTTGTATGAAAATTTTATATTTGGGACGACAAAAACACCACTGGTATTAAATTAAATGATTAAGTATCTCCCATAAAGATAAATAAATTTTAAAACTTTCTTTAGTGTTCAACCTGGTTTTTTATTTAGACTTTTTTTATATTTAAACTAACAAATATTTCGAAGGCGCCTTAATAAATGATAAATATCAACTAATTAGTTAAAACAAAGACGCCTTAACTACCCAAAATATGTCGCGCCATGGCTACTTGACAATTTGTCACTCGACAAAATTAACAGAGACGATGGAAAAGAATTCGACGAAATAATACCTAAATCCCATAATAATCATTTGTTTGGAAGACTTAAAGTTTTGTTGATAAATTTCAAATTGAAATTCTTAAACATTAAAATGTTTGTATGTTAGTATTTATGAAATTCAAATTATAATAAATTACGCCTATTAGTATTAGTTACAAGTGTATGTATGTGATTGTATATTTATGTTTAAATGAGCAGCTGATGATTAAAATTAGCGATAATACCCAAAACTGTGACAATACAATGACAACAAGACACAACCTCAAATGTATAAAATACTAAATATTTTGTTAAACAATTTGGAAAACTATGGAGGATCAAACACGAATGTAAATTGAGCTATCATTGGTCGAAGAACATTTTTCAAAAATTCCAGGTGATTCGTCCATACATTTACCATATTTTCAACTGATCTAAACTTCAAGACAAGTGCAGGATTCCCATTTATTAGTTTAATAAGATGACCACTTCTTTCTGAAAAATCTGTCTATATGGGTGCGAGAGTGTGGTCTGGGAGTTAATCCCAGTAACACTGAATGTGTATTTTTTTTTAACAAGGAGACCTGCTTTTAATCCTTTTCTGCTTTTAATCCTTTTTCTCAGAACGGCTCTGAAATTTTGTTCTTAGATGGAGCCAAGTATCTTGAAGAATTTCTAGATAGGAGGTAGGATTTCAAGCATAAAGTTGAGGAACGTATGGGAACGTATGTGTTAGTATCAGGAAAATAGGGTCTCGGGGATAAATTCACTTATCTCACCAGAGCACTTACCATGGTAAAGTATTAAAAGTTTTACAAAAAAAATCTTAACAACAAATTAAAAATTTTTCTCCTTACTTTTAGTGCATCCTAAAGAGCGATCTTTGAATGCGCTACGGCTTGCCAAAATCTCGATTTATTTTTGTTGCGTTTCGTTATTAAAATCAGTTCAAATTCTTTCGGTATAGGACACATTGAGTATTTTTAATATGACCGCCATTACACGTGTAGGGTATAATAAAGCCATTAAATAATACAACAGGAGGTAAAACTTATCATAGATTTTGATAAATGATTGTCAGTGGCACAAAAACAGGGTAGAATAAAATATCAGGCAATTTATATTTTACTAAAATAAAATTAATGGTCAATATTTTATTTAGTAAAAAAAGTGTGTGTTTTAAAATCTTGATAATAAAAACTATAGTTAATATTGTATTTTAGTGGTTGATCGATCATCTAATGAAAATACAAACGTTAATGAGCAGCAATTAATAAATCCAAATTAGGAGTGGTTAATCCTAAGAGAAATATACAACAAAAAAAGGTTTCTAATGATAAAAGATTAGTTTTGATGTTCGGCGATGACATTGAGTTATGAATTGTTATTTAAATATTGATTTGAGCCATATTTCATGTAACAGCACTTTTTTCAATTCTAATAACAGTTTACAAATACGGTGAGTAAAGAAAATTCAAAATTTTTATACAGTGTTATAGAAAACGTAAAAATTTCGTGTAAATATGGATTAGATCTTATCTGATCTTTATATATATTTTTTTAAATATCTGATTGCATATAATTTGATCTAATGTAGCAAAAATCTAGATCTAATCATATCTCGGATTAAGACAACATTAGCACAAATTTGACATTTTATTGAGTAAACTTTTTCAAATTTCATTTACTCAACTCAAAATTAAGTTCCCCTCTTTATATATTGCAATAAATTATGAGACATTTCACATTATTAGCAGTGTGTAAGAGCCAGTTTACAGAAGGCGAAAGATACACGCGAACGAAAATTTTGCATGTGTTTTGTTTTTGTAACAACAACAAAATACATGTAAAATGTTCGTTCGTGTGTATCGTTCGCCTTCTGTAAACTGGCACTAATTGTAAGTCTTTAGTTTGTGTGGTGCGGATCTAGCAAAAAGGTCAGCCACTTTCTTTTAAATTTTCTTGTGATTTGCGTGTTTTCGTTGGACCCTTTTTGCAAATATTATTATCTTTATTTGTTATATTTATATTTTTCAAATTGTGTAAACAATTTTTTTTTTTATTCATGCTCTCATAAATTACACTGTGCAACACGATTTTGTATCTTGGATGGGACCAAAAAAATAATGGGAGTGTACAAACAGTAGAGCAAAACCACCAAAGGGTTTTGAAAATTTAGCTCGAGTTAGTTTTTTATGGCCTGTGGAGCCACTGTTCAACAATTCTTCAAAAATATTTATAAAAAATAAATTGTTTAAAATTAGTTATTTTGTTACACACAAAAAAAAATTCCAATGAACGACTTCCATAGTATTTATGAATAAATTCATACAATTTATTAACTTTGTCATAATATTTATAAACTTTTTCATAGTATTTATGAATAAATCATAATATGTGAAATTTAAGAATTATTTAACATTTTTCATGAATACTATGAAAAAGTTTATAAATATTATGAAAAAGTTAATAAATTGTATGAATTTGTTCATAAATACTATGAAAATCGTTCATTGAAAAAAAAAAATGTGTGTATAATAGACTGCCCAGAAAAAAACAAAGTTGTCATTTTCTTGGGGGATACCTGCGAATTATTAATATTTTATCATATTAATCATATTTAACAATTTAAAATAATAAAAAACTCAAAAAAAAAATAAATCGTTATAAAACGCGAGTTCGCGACCTCTAGATATTATTTTAAAAATCCCAAAAAAAACCGAAATTTTTTTTGCACAAAAAGGAACAAAATTTGTAGGTATCCCCCAAGAAAAGAAAAATTCGCTTTTTTTCTGGGCAGTCTAGTGTATAAACAATTTTCACTTCAGATTTTGAGTTGAAGAAAATACAATTTAATCTCTAGATTAAATGCATTGCTTGAGTTAGAGAAAAAGCTTTTCTGCATACGTCACACACAAACCTACTGTGAGTTAAAACAAACTACGTTTAGTCACTGATGTTTGTACACCGAGTATAGCCTAGTGGTTAGTGCTTCGGTTTACAAAAACATGAGTGATTTAGTCTGTTGATAAAAAAACATATACATTAGCATGTCCCGAAATCAGTAAATTTTGGAATTTCTTTAGGGCATACCCCTAGAACGATGCTTACTAAAGATCTGATTACGGGAAAAATTATTAAAAAAATTTTGGAGGTCATCTTCAGGGCGCAACCAGCGCTTAAAGTTTGCATCCGTAGTGCATTTGGTAAAAAAAAAACATTTTTTTTTATTTTTAAAATTGGTGCCAAAAGTTTCGTTAGGTAGAGTACATTCTGGAAAAAATATTTGTAAAGTTTTCATGGAGCAATTTTGGTCCAGCGCATCGTTTTGAAACTTCGAAGATGCATAATTTATTACATATTTTTTTTAAGTTTTCGTAAAAAACAGCTTTTTATACAAAGGGTTGAATATAAACTTCGTTTTGTACAAAATCTTAAAAGAACTCTTACAAACTCCAGTTTTTACAAAAACTTCAAAAACTACATAATAAAATACACCTTTTCAAAATTTCAAAATGTTGTGCTGGACCAAAATTGCTCCATGAAAACTTTACAAATATTTTTTCCAGAATGTACACTACCTAACGAAACTTTTGGCACCAATTTTAAAAATAAAAAAAAATATTTTTTTTTGACCAAATGCACTACGGATGCAAACTTTAAGCGCTGGTTGCGCCCTGAAGATGACCTCCAAAATTTTTTGAATTATTTTTCCCGTAATCAGCTCTTTACTAAGCATCATTCTAGGGGTATGCCCTAAAATTTTTCATTTTCGGGACACGCTAATATACATAAAGAATTTTTCTAGCAAATATCAAATAATCAATTTAATGTAATTGCCTACTGATGACGTAGAAGTGGCTACAGAAACCATGATCTAGGGTAAATCCACATTTAATGTAATCTTTAGAAGACACAATATTCTTCATCACTTGGCTTACGCCGAAAAAATATAAAAAAATACAACATATTTTCGTTTCATTGATAAATAAAATTTTATTATTAAAATACCACGACAGGCCCACTGAAGTGTTTCAATTTTTTTTAAAGTCAAAAAAAGAGATGGGTGATAGAGGGTCAATATGTTCAATGAAAAGAACCGCCATCAAATTTCACTGAAGACATCTATTATCATAATTTATGTCAGAAATATATTTTTTTTTTAAATGTAAGAGATTTTCGTTCCAAACTTCAGGAGTCTAATTTTTTTATTTTGGACTGAATGGCCTTATATACATACGGAGCAGTGTTGCCACTTTACGTGTAATTACACTTTTCACGTGTAATTTTTAACTGCTTGTGTAGCTCATGTGTAATTGCTTCCATGTGTAATTTATGTATAAAACATTTTCCTTTATGCAAAACATTTTTTTACATTTTTAAAATGACAAACAATTACTCAAGATTACTAAAATTAATTTAAAACATCCGAGAGTGTTAAATTCGGCTGTGACGAATCTGTTTTACACTCCAAAATGTAAAAAAAAAATTGACAAGGGCTTTTTTTGGTGACACCGAATAAATATTAAAAAAAATTCTTTATTATGATTTTTGCATAAAATAATACAAAAATTTTAATTTTTGTTGCAAACAGTACCAAAATATTAGTTTTAATTAAAATACCAAAATAGTATTTTTTAAAAAACAGTACCAAAACATCACATTTTTAAAAAAGAGCACCAAAATAGAACTTTTAAATGGACTATTTTAGATAAGAAAGCATTTTTTATAAAAAGTTCAAAAATTTTACTTTTTATGATAAGTATTAAAAAGTACCTAAATATAATTTTTTTTTTAAATGGACCAAAAAAAGGAACAAAATCTATTTAACATTCTTTTACCAAAAATTTTGGTAGTTTTTATTAAAAAGTACTAAAAGAACCATGTAGTACTTTTTAACAAGATGAAAAAAATTGTATTTTTTTAATAAAATAGTACTTTTTTTATAACATAGTACTTTTATAATAAAAAATAACTAAAAGAATACTTTATAAAAAAGTACTAATTTATAAAAAGTAACAAAATAGTACTTTTTAAAATGTATTATTTTTACCAAAATAATGCCTTTTATGAAAATGTACTTTTTTGATACTTTTTATAAAAAGAAAAATAAAAATCTGTTTTGTCTGCTTCTTCCTAAAATGTAGTTAGTTGTTATTAAAAAGTACTCTTTTGGCACTTATTAATTTTTTTTTAAGATCGGTGCTAAAAAATTTTTAAGAAAATTAATTTTTTGTTCCAAATTCCTTTTTTTAAATTAAAGGTTTTATGTGTAGACTAGTGTTTGGGAATTCCCGGACTTTTCAATTTCCCGGGAAACGGGAAAAAATAATTTATTTCCCGGGATTCCCGGGAATCCCGGGAAATTTTCATAATTAATATAAATCATAAAAAACATTAAAATTTGACCAACTTTTTATTAAAAACAATTTTATTATAGATAAACAAGTAATTAAAACATAAAAAAATCAAAAAATAAAAGTTAAAAATCCTGAAATACAATAAAACAAAACATAAAAAATATTGCAACTTTTTCCCCCACAAAAAATCGCAAAAAATAGCTAAATACGCAAAAAACTTTAAAACTGCGTTATTCGAGTTGAGTTGAGGGTGGGTTGTACAAGCCTAAAAATAGGTAAATTTTTAGGCAAGTCCATGGCGCTCAGACTTAAAATAGTCCATTGTACCGTAATTTCGAGCGTTATTCGAGCAAAAACTAATATAGTTGGCAGCACTTTTAATATTTGTTCTGGTTCAAAATTTATATATTTTTTTGACAGTCTTAGCAAAATTATCATTAACCGACGTATATTTTTTGGCTTTTTAATTTTTTTCATGATATTGTCATACTTTTTACACTTGGTCAGTTTTCCTATGAATATATATTTGCACTGTTCTTCCAAATAGAAAAACTACAAAAAATAGCAAATGTAATTGTACCTGTATGTAAAAAAATATTAAAAATTAAATTAAAATAAACGTTTTTTATATAAATAAAATGGATTATTTTATAAAATTCCCGGATTTCCCGGGAAATATTAAAAAAAAATCCCGGGAATTCCCGTTAGTCTTTTCCCGGGAATTCCCGGGAAATCCGACCCGGGAATTCCCGGACCCCAAACACTAGTGTAGACTCAAAAAAAAAAAAAACTTGAAGAGTTACCAAAAAATCTCGTGATTTTACGAGGCTATTCTCGTAATTTTGAATTTGACAAAAATTGGTAAAATAAACAATTTTATTGGTAAAAATATTGTTTTACAACTGCAAAAATAAAAATGTTAAACTTTCAAGAAAAAATGGTAAATATATTAAAAAAATGGTAAATTTACAAACCAAAATGTTAAATTTACAAAAAAAATAGTTACTTAATACAAAAAATTTAAATTAAAAAAAAAATTGTTAATTTACCAAAATTTTTTTTTAAATTTTATCAATTTTTTGTAGTCATAATTTTAATTTTAAAGCCACAAACATTATAAAAAAAAATTGTAAATTTACAAGTAAAGTGGTAAATACATTTAAAAAAATGGTAAATTTACAAACAATAATTGTAAATTTACATAAAAAATTGTTTAAAATTTACCAATTTTTGGTAGTGATAGTTCTTAATCCACAAAAATTACTAAAAAAGAAAATTACCGACAACAGAAAATAAAAAATTTTCAACAAAAATTTTAGGACTTCGAAAATTTTATGAAATTTGTTCATTAATCTTTTTTAATAATTCTTTACTCCAAAACGCAAAAAAATGTGTGGGAGTGGAAATGGGAATCTGAAAATTTACAAAAAAAATATTTTTTTTTTGATAAACATAAATCCTCGTAATAAAATCATTTTATGTAAAACTAGCAGGCCCGTCCGGAACTTCGCCCCCGGTAATATTAAATACCTAATTAAAGAAGGATCAGGATTAAAGCCTCCATTTCTAAAATTCTCCCCTACAGAGAGAATAAAAACTATTTAGAATAAACAATAAAATTAAAACAGCCCCGTTTAGCTTGGAAACATGTTGGTTTCGGTAAATAATGTTAATGCTGAAAATTTTCGAGCCCTTATATCGTAAGTATTGAAACCATTTCATTCCCCGTTTCACTCCTTTTCGTTCCCCGTTCTAATTCATTTCGTTTCCTTTTCTATTCATTTGTTCCCCATTTTATCCCAGTAGAATAGGAATTTTCAAAAAGGACATTTTTAGAATGTTTTGAAATTAGATGAGTAGTTTCGTAGATTTTAAAATTTTACGTCTTTTGACCCAAAGTGATCTTTTAAATGGGTGTGGTCAATAATACCTACCCTAACTCACCCTGAAAGAAAATTGAAAATATTGGTGAAAACAATTTTGAAATCACATAATAAGTTTCGTATATTACAAGTAAAGTGGTAAATACATTTAAAAAATGGTAAATTTACAAACAATAATTGTAAATTTACATAAAAAATTGTTTAAAATTTACCAATTTTTGGTAGTGATAGTTCTTAATCCACAAAAATTACTAAAAAAGAAAATTACCGACAACAGAAAATAAAAAATTTTCAACAAAAATTTTAGGACTTCGAAAATTTTATGAAATTTGTTCATTAATCTTTTTTAATAATTCTTTACTCCAAAACGCAAAAAAATGTGTGGGAGTGGAAATGGGAATCTGAAAATTTACAAAAAAAATATTTTTTTTTTGATAAACATAAATCCTCGTAATAAAATCATTTTATGTAAAACTAGCAGGCCCGTCCGGAACTTCGCCCCCGGTAATATTAAATACCTAATTAAAGAAGGATCAGGATTAAAGCCTCCATTTCTAAAATTCTCCCCTACAGAGAGAATAAAAACTATTTAGAATAAACAATAAAATTAAAACAGCCCCGTTTAGCTTGGAAACATGTTGGTTTCGGTAAATAATGTTAATGCTGAAAATTTTCGAGCCCTTATATCGTAAGTATTGAAACCATTTCATTCCCCGTTTCACTCCTTTTCGTTCCCCGTTCTAATTCATTTCGTTTCCTTTTCTATTCATTTGTTCCCCATTTTATCCCAGTAGAATAGGAATTTTCAAAAAGGACATTTTTAGAATGTTTTGAAATTAGATGAGTAGTTTCGTAGATTTTAAAATTTTACGTCTTTTGACCCAAAGTGATCTTTTAAATGGGTGTGGTCAATAATACCTACCCTAACTCACCCTGAAAGAAAATTGAAAATATTGGTGAAAACAATTTTGAAATCACATAATAAGTTTCGTATATTTACAAATTTTACGTAGATGAACCGCAGCCAAATGTGGGCGTAGAAATGGGCGTGGTTAATAAAACCTGGAATATTTCCACTCTGAAGGACCAAGTATTGGTGAAAAAATTTTGGATATCGGATTAAAATTTTTGGAGAATTTTGAATTTTAGTTTGTTTTTGCCAAAAAGTGGGCGTATAAGTGGGCGTGGTCGATAAATCCTAGCCTATGTCCATCCTGGAGGAACTCTCTAAATATTGGTGAAAACATTTTTGAAATCGGATGAGATGTTTAATAGATATTTAAATTTTAAGTTTTTGGGCCAAAAGTGGGCGTAGAAATGGGCGTGGTCGATGAAACCCAGCATATGTCCACTATGAAGGACCATTCCAAGCATGTATTGGTGAACAAAATTTTAAATCGGTTCGGTAGTTGTGGAGATTTTTAAATTTTACGTTTTTTGTCTAAAAGTGGGCGTAGAAGTGGGCGTGGTCGATGAAACCTAGCCCATACCTACCCTGGAGGAACACTCTAAATATTGCAGAAAACATTTTTGAAATCGGATGAGTAATTTCATAGATATTTAAATTTTATGTTTTTTACCAAAAGTGGGCGTAGATGTGGGCGTGGTCGATGAAACCCAGCATATATTCACCATGAAGGACCATTCCAAGTATGTATTGGTGAAAAAAATTTGGTAATCGATTCAGTAGTTTTGGAGATTTTTCAATTTTACGTTTTTTGGCCAAAAGTGGGCAAAGAAGTGGGCGTGGTCGATGAAACCTAGCCTATGTCCATCCTGGAGGAACACTTTAAATATTGCTGAAAACATTTTTGAAATCGGATAAGTAGTTCCGGAGATTACCCTCTACAAACAAACAAAAAAACAAACATACAAACATTACCTCTTTATAATATTAGTATAGAAGTATAGATAACTGTTTTTTTTTTTTTTTTGGTAAATCAACTAGAATCCTCGTAAAATTTTTTTCAAAATATTGTCAACTTTTTTTTTAAATCTTTTTCAATAAAAAAGAAAAATTTTCCGGGATTTGGAAAATTAAAAAAAAAAGGTAAAAAAAAATTTTTTTTTGTTAAACAACATAAATCCTCGTAATAACATAGTTTTTGTAAAATAACAGTTTTTTGTTTTGTAAATCAACTAGAATCCTCGTAATAAAAACTTTGTTGTAAAATTACATTTTTTTTTGTAAAATGACCTTTCAAAATGGTAGAATACAATTACGGAAAAAAATGTAAAATTACCAATAAAACTGTAGTTCTCGTTTGAGCAAATTACAAGAATTTTTGTTAAAAACATGGAAAATTTGGGAAATATTGGTAGAACAGGATTACAAGGTATTTTACCAGGCGTTTTGCAATTTTTTTTAGTGTAGTTTAGAACGGATCTATGTGTTGTTTCAAATTTCTTTAGTGTCAAGACTGATACGGACGGACATGTATAGGATATCTTAAAATCGACCATAAGCCATTATACTTTTTGAAGTCCCCAACCGAGATTTCAATGCGTTACACACGGACTGACAAAGTGAGTATACCCCCGTGCTGTAGTTGGAGGGTATACAAAATAGTATTTGTGAATTAAATTGTTTAAGAATATATAAGTGTGAAATCGTCTTAACAACTTTGTAAAACAAAAATGTTGATTTGTTTTCTTATTTTGGCTACAATGTTGCACAACTAATTAAAAGCTTGTTTATACGCTGACAGCGGCCGACTACTGACACAGACTGATGAATAAATGTAGAAGCAGACTCCTAGTACTCGCTGAACGGACCGTAACATATAGAAATTAATGGTTAGAAGAAGCTGCATGCTCTTACTGTCAGCACACAGAGAGAAACAAATTTACCAATGAAAGAAATTCATAGTATTTATAAACAAATACATAAAAAATTATGAACTTTTTCATTAATTTTTTGAAATTGTTCATACTTTTTATAAATAAATGTTAAATATTTCTTAAATTAAACATATTATGATTTATTCATAAATACTATGTAAAAGTTCAAATCTATTATGAAAAAGTTAATCGGGGCTATTCCTGTTGTCATAAACGCGTTTAAAACGCGACGAAGGTAATTTTTGGTATTCTTAAATACGTTGGAGATGATACAGACGAAAAACATATGTTTTTTCGTTATCGTCGATATTCGACGTATTCCTCAATTCGTCTTCGACGGCAGATTCATACAATTTTGTTGGACATCTTTTTTGGCGCGTTTTTATAGAAAATTGTGTTTTTTTTAACTAAATCATTAAAACTCATAGAATTTTCTTTTAAATATCAATTTAGTGTTTTATTTTTGTATAAATTATGTAATAAAAATGCCTCCGGCAGAATAAAAACCATGAAAATGCAAACTGCATTTGTTCCCGGACTGTGCCACACAAGGACGGATTTTTGTTTATGGCGATTTTTTGTTTAATTTCTGAAGTTTAAAATACTTATTCTTAATTTTTTAATTATATATATTATAGTAAGATTGAAAATAAATATAAAATATGACCCGCAACATAATTTTAATTAATTTACAATTCATGTTATTTTATATGTTTTGTTGTTTTTTGTGTTTTGCTAGTGATGACAAAAATTAATCGATATTCCTTCACCGATACCACTGAAGTATTGTAGAATGTGGTGAAACTCGGTCGTCGAAAGTGAAACTCATTCGACGTCGAAGTGATGCGCGTATTTAGAAATAAGGATGAATAAATTTTTATAAATTTTTTCATCAATACTATGTGCGCTTAAACCGACTCAAGTTGTTTAAAGCCAGGCACAAAACTTGTAAAACGAGAGTCTTATGTACCACACACTGAAAAATTAATTAAATATGCCAAATGCAATGTTTCATAAACAAAAGACACAAATTACTTAATACGGCTCAGTGGTCAATTTACACATTTGTTTTAAGTTTTTGGCAAAACCAAAATAATGAAAAAAAAAAATATTTATTTTAAATACAAATTGAAAGGAAATTTTTAAAATTAAAAAAAAAATATATATGCAATCAAAAAAAAAAAAACTTTGGCAAATTACTAGAAAATGTCTCGTAATCCCATTTTATCAGTATTTGACAGTTGCCCTTGTTTTCTACCAAAAAAAATTTTAATCGAAATTTAAATTTTTTTTGTAATTTTACAGTTTTTTTTTTTTTTTTAATTTTACAAAATTTCCAAGGCTTTTTTACAATTTTTTTTTTTTGTAAATTCCTGAGAATTCCTTGTAAGTTTCATTCTGCAAAAAAAAAAAGTTGCATTTTTACAATTTATTGGTAAAAAGCTTGTAAAATAACAAAAAATCTTGTAATTTTTACTGGAAATTCTCGTAAATAAGGAGATAGCAAAAAATCTGGTAAAATCACGAAACCTCTTTGTAAGTTTTATCGCGCCAAAAATTTGTAAATTTACAATTTTATTGGTTAAAAGCTTGTAAAATTATTGGTAAGAAGAAATTCTTGTCAAATAGGAGGTAGCAGAAAAAAAGTTACAGTGTACACGAACTTCACACAAAAAAAACTTTGTCAAATTACTAGAAAAAGTATCTTACTTCCCATTTTACTAATATTTGACAGTTTTCCTTGTTATTGAACAAAAAATTTTTAATCAATTTGTTTTTGCAATTTTACTTTTTTTTTTGTAATTTTACAAATTTCCAAAGTTTTTTTATTGGTAACAAGTTTGTAAAATTTCAAACAATTTACAAACTTTTTACTAAAAAAATTGTAAATTTACAAATTTTTTGACGCAAGGACTTCTTGTGACTTTACTAGATTTTGTGCTACTTCCTTTTTTAAGAATTTCTAGTAAAAACTACGAGTTTTTTTGTAATTTACAAGTCTTTTACCAATAAAATTGGTAGTATACAATTTTTTGGATGCCATAATACTTACAAGTATTTCTCGTGACTTAACTAGATTTTTTCGTGAAATTACCTTGGAAATTTGTACATTTACGAAAAAATAGTACAATAACAAAGAAAAATTTAAATTTCGATCGAAATCCTTTTTGTTAAAAAATAAGGAAAACTTTCAATGATTGGAAAAATGGGCTTAGATTACTTTTCTAGTAATTTGTCAAGGTTTGTTGTTTTGAGTGTAAGAAACTTTGTAAAGTAAACATGTGTTCGGAATTAAGGACTTTTAGTTTTAGAAAAGTCTCACAATTACACTCAAAAATTTTTAATTTTTTTTGACAAAAATTCCTTGTAATTTTTTAAAAGCTTTATACTAATAAATTTGTTATTTAACAAGCTTTTTTCCAAATAAAATTGTAAATTTTCAATTTTTTTGACGTGATAAAACTTACAAGGAGGTTTCGTAGCTTTACTAAATTTTTTGCTACTTCATATTTTACGAGAATTCCTAGTAAAAATTACGAGATTTTTTGTAATTTTACAAGCTTTTTACCAATAAAACTGTAAATTTACAACTTTTTTAGCGCAATAAAACTTAAAAGGAAATCTCGTGAATTAACTAGATTTTTTTTTTTTTAATTTGTTTAAAAAAATTGTAAAATTACAAAAAAAAATTTAAATTTCAATCGAAAAATTTTTGTTAAAACTGTCAATTATTGGCAAAAACTGTCAAATATTGGCAAAATGAGATTTTTTCTAGTAATTTTTTGGGTGTAAGAATTGCTAACATAATCAAATTAAATTTGACTAAAAAGAGCCTCATTTATAACGATAAACGGGCCGGCAGGCTTCCAGTGTAAACATTATTTTTGAGTCAAAACCATACCTTAACCCCCCCCCCATAAAGCAGAATAATCGCCTGTTATTATGGTTATAGACTGGTTAAGTTCGAAAATGGACAAAATGGCAATTTTCTTTTACCATTTGTTTGTACTTTTGTTGAACTAATGCATCCTGTAAGTAAGAAAAATTTTATAGTTCTGCACTTTAACGCAAGGGATTGGAAAATGTATTTTTTTTTGGCCCGCACCCTTTTTGGGGCGTGGTTATAAAAAATATAAATTATGGATAAAATTGTATATTCGCTTTAATTTATCGCTAGGATCATGGACGTATACAGGGGGAGGGCACAGGGGACACGTGCCCCCCCCCCTTTCGATTTGAACATTTTTAAAATTTTATTCACAAAAAAGCATTTTACAAAAAAAAATTCACAACTTTCTAAATATTTTGATTTTAAAAGAAAAGATTTTATTTTTTTTATAAAAACTCTAGAGTTTGAAATAATTTCGTTTCTCAAAAGTAAATTATACCGAAAAATCAGTAAAATATGATAAAAAAAACACATTTATCTTTCAAACAAAAGGATAAGGGAAGTATCTCAACCCTTATGAACCGATTTCCCTGAAGCTTAAAAGAGGATTTTAAATTTACACATTTTCATAAATAAAAATATTTAACGAAGCCAAATTTTTATAAGGTTGTTCCCCCGTTGGATAGGCATTAAAAAAAAATATTTTCATATGGAAACATCATATAGTTTCTTAGAAAGAAATGTCTGAAAAATCAAAAAAAATCACCATTTTTTAGACACCACAACCTTAGAATTGTTTCTTTAAAATGAGGGTTTCTTCGTCAACTCTTTAAACACAGGTTTTTGTGGTCGTTTGAGAAGAATCTGAAGTTGGAATTTTAAAATTCAAAATGGCGGATCCAACATAGCGACAAATATTTTTAGAAAATAAACCCATTTGCTTGAAACTTTTTATGGCCCAGTTTTTGGGGTCGCTAAATAAGAACATGAAGTTAGATTTTCGAATGGCAGATTCTAATTTAGCAACCCAAAAATCCGGTGCGTAAAGAATTTTGAGTAAATCTGTTATTTTTTAAAAAAAATTATCGCCATGTTGGATCCGACATTTAGAATTGTAAAAATCTAACTGTAAATTTTTCTTAAGCGACTCCAAGAACCCGTGCATGAAGAATTTTAAGCAAATCTGTAGTTAAAAAGAAATATAAATAGGGGATGACGAAAAAAATTTTGGGAATTGTGCCCGCCCGTATTCAAATTCCTGGATACGTCGCTGGCTAGGATCCGATCCCCTCCCCGAAATCCAAATGTCAAATAATTTTTGTAACATTTTGCTGGGTATAAAAGACCGGACCATAGAGTATAATAGAGGCGAAGGTGAAAGAAAAAAAACATATGACTATCACACAATACCTGTTCACAAGTAGTACTTTGTCAACAAATACTACATGCATACAAGTTGTACCTTGAAAACTCCATTTTTGACACCTTCGTCTCTATGAATACCTTATGGAACGGACACAGTCAAATAAACATTTTCATTTATTTGTTTATAATTTTAAGAAAATGTTGTTGCAGCTCTTTTCTACTTGAAAATTTTTTTCAAAAATATGATGATGAAGACTCAAGATGAATTCATAAGAAAATTAACAAATTTTGACATTTCCGGTTTTTACTTCACTTTTTTTGTGTTTTCTTTACCGCAACTAAAAAAAAGATAAAAACGAATATAAAAACAATCATAAATTTTACCCTAATTAATAAACACGACAATGAATGTCTATATTATTTTGTTTGTACGTATGTGGTCAGCGGGTGACTAATTGTCAGATAAACATTTTAACAAAACACAAAATAATAATAATAATCATCCACTAAATGACACAAATGTCAAAATGACATGTGTGTTTACAAGTAGACATCTTAAGGGTATATTGTCACACCACTTGGCATATGTTACATTTACACATACACACACATTTACACTTTCACTCATACATACAGACAGCAAGCCAGACAGACTGACAAAATGTTGTTTGTGTGATATTACAAAGTTACACCCGCATAGAATTTGTACTTTTAAATTTTGTACTTTGTTAAATTGTTTACATATCACACATTTCGTAAAATGTTTGTGAAATAATTTTTGTATGGGAGTGTGGTAACCCAGCAAAAAAAATAGTGAGAGCGTTAAAGTCGACTTTGCCGAATATTTTATACACTACAAAAAGAATAAACCTAAGACGAGAAATATTGCCCGGAAATGTGTGACTCTCGATTCAAAATCATCTAAGTATCCCGTGACTGGTTAAAACGTGACATATTGCAAAAATCCCTACCATGTGACTGGTGAAAATTTAATTTGTCACTTAACTATCTCAGATCTACTTATACCGTGACCGGGGCAATAGGACATATCAAAATTTTACAAGTACCGAATAATTGAACATTTTCCAAGTCCCAAAAACCGTTTTTTGTGGTTTAGAGTAGAGATGGACACATGAGCAGATTAGTGCGTGATTCATGAGTGTTTGTGACTGAAACTCCATTTTACTCACGTGATTGTGAGTGAAAAAAATTGCGTGAGTAAGATTTTTGAGTGAATGAGTGTGTGTGAGTCAAATCGTTTGCTTGAGTTTATATAATTTGTTTTCTCTTCATATTTCCTTTCGTCTTGAAAAATGCAAACGAAATTTCTAAAATTTGGCAAAACTTTAAATTTTGTCCCGAATATTGGCAAAGCCATTGTCGAATTTATATAAACTTTAAATTTTGCAAAAAAAAAAAAATTTTGAAATTTTAATTTTTTAATTTTTGTTGTATAAATAAGAGATTTGTGAGTGTAAGTTAAAACAGGTGCGGATCCACGGGGGAAAAAAGGAAATCCCCCCAAAACCGAAGGTAAAAGAGAAAAAAGAGAAAAAGAAAAGAAGTTGAGAGGAGAGAGGGAAAAATAAAAGAAAAGGAAAATAATCTGCGAATTTTTTTCTATGACAAATATCAAAGAATCTAAAATTTTTTTTTTAAGAAAAGTTTTAGAATTTTTCTGACGAAAATAGTTTTAGAATCTTAAAAGTTTTCTATAGAAAAAAATCCGAGAATTTTTCTTCAGGAAAAATCTGAATAATTTTTTACAGGAAAACTGAAAAATCTGAAAAATTTTCTATAGAAAACATCTGAACCTTTAAAAATTTATATAAAAAAAACTCTGAGAAGGCGAGAGCAACAAAATTTGCGAATTTTGTATAGGAAATATTTCAGAATTTTTCTATAGAAAAAATTTATGAATTTTTCTAAAGGAAATATTTAAGAAATTTTTTACAAGAAAAATTAGAGAAATTTTGAATGAGAAAAATTTTTAGACTTTTTCTTTAGAAAAAGTTTGCGGAGTTTTCTATAGGAAAAATTTTATAGTGTTTTTATAGGAAAAAATTTATAACTTTTTTTAGGAGAAATATGAGAATTTTTTTGTAGGAAACATCTGTGAACTTTTGTATAGGAAAATTCTAAAAATTTTCTTTAGGAAAATCTGAAATATTTTCTATAGGAAAAATCTGAGATTTTAGGAGAGGGAATGATTAAAGAATTTTTCTATAAGAAAAATTAGAGAATATTTGTATAGGAAAAATTTGAGAATTTTTCTATTGGGAATCTATTGGAAATCTGACAACTTCTTTATAGGAAAAGTCCGAAAAATTTTTGGCAGAAAAATTTAAGAAATTTTCTGTAGGAAAAATTTCATAATTTTTCTGTAGAAAAAATTTATGAATTTTTCTATATGAAAAATTTGAGAAATTTTTAATGACATAAATTAGAGAATTTTTCTATAGAAAAAATTTTTTAATTTTTCTATATGAAAAGTTTTAAAATTTAGGAAAAATTTTTTAATTTTATTGTAGGAGAAATTTTATTGTGTTTCTATTGGAAAAAAATGAGAATTTTTTGTAGGAAACATCTGCGAAATTTTCTATCAAAAAAATCTTAAAAAAATTCTATAGGAAAATTCTGAGAAGGAGAGGGATAAAAAAATTTGAGAATTTATCTATAAAAAAAATTTGGGATTTTTTTAGGAAAAATTTAAGAATTTTTCTAAAGGAAAAAATACGGAATATTTCTAAAGGAAAACTTGAGAATTTATCTATTGAGAATCTATTAGCAACCTGACAACTTCTCTATAGGAAGAATCTGAGAAATTTTCTATAGAAATATAAGAAATTTTCTAAAGGAAAAATCCGAGAATTTTTCTATGGGAAAACTCTGAATTTTTATTTAGAAAAATGTCTAAGTATCTTAAAATTTGTCTGTAGGAATCTTACACTCAAAAAATTATGTCATTAGCTGTTTGTAGTTTATTTAGATAGTTTTACGTTTTATCGTTTTTAAAGGAAAAAACATTTGTTTAGCGTTCAGAGTTTTTAAATGACTATTTATCTTCTTTGTTTCAAAAATAACAATATAAAAAATAAAGACTTTCATTATCATTAAATTTTTAAAGTCATTTATTTTTGTTCTGTAAGTAAAAATAAGTGATTCTTCTTTAATTTGTAAACAGGTAAAAATAAATGTTGATGTTTGTTAAAACAAATAAATAGGGCGAGGGGAGGGCAACAGGTTTTATTTTATTATCCCATTAGCCCAAGGGCTTTATAAAATGGCGTTTCTCGCAGGTTGGTTTAGTTCTTCAAGGTCAACCATGGCTATTTTTTTAATGAACCTACTGTTAAAAAAAAATCTGCAAAAAAATTCATTGGGTTACATTTCAATTTATCTGTGTCTGTGCCTGTGTAAAATACAAAAGTGCATTTGACAAATAACATATCAAAATCTCTGACAAGCTAAATAAAAACTGTCAAATGTATGAACAAAGAAATGTGAAAAAATATAATAAACCAAAAACCATCATGAAAAAATGTGTGTTTCGTTTATTTTTGTGATGGTTTTTTGTCAGGCAAACAATAAAATCTTTTAGAAGAAAATAAAAAAAAAAACAAAATATAATTTATATTGTTTATTTTACAAATTTGTTTTTGCATATGTTTAAATTTAATTTTTTAACATGATAGTGTTTTTAGGCTGGTGTCTAATTTTAAAAAAAGTTGCAGGACGCCACCTCAGTTTGACTATATAAGCTAACAATTAACGAAAAAGAAAACAAGAATTACTATTTTCATTTTCTTAAAACCAAAAATTTTAATAACTTGGGTTTGTAACTTGGATAATAATTCACCTCGTGGTGAATAAACCCGTTTTTCACCAGCTGGTGAAAAAAAAGTAACATTATTATTTTTCAACAAAAAAAAATTTTATTTCATCAATTTTTTTTTTCATCAATTTTTTTTTTTTTCATCAATTTTTTTTTTATCAATTTTTTTTTTTTTTAATAAAAATTTTTTTTTTTCATAATTTTTTGTTCCATCAAATTTTTTCATCAGTTTTTTTTTCATAAATTTTTTTTTTTCATAAATTTTTTTTTTTTTATCAAACTTTTTTTTTTTTTGCATTAAAATTTTTTTTCATTAATTTTTTTTCAACAAATTATTTTTTTTTTTTATCATATTTTTTTTCATAATTTTTTTTTCATGAAATTTTTTTATTATCAATTTTTTCTCTCCAAAAAATGTTTTTTTCGTCAAATTTTTTTTACATCAAAAAATTTTTATTTTCATCAAAAACTTTTTTCCTTCAAAAATTATTATCAATTTTTTCTCTCCAAAAAATGTTTTTTTCATCAAATTTTGTTTACATCAAAAAATTTTTATTTTCATCAAAAACTTTTTTCCTTCAAATTTTTTTTTTTACCAAAAATTTTGGGTTCATTAAATTTTTTTTAACATAATTTTGTTTTTCGTGAAAAAAATCATTATTTTTTACAAAAACTTCTTTTTCACCAAGTCTAAGCTTTTCGCATAAAAATTTTCCATATGTTTATCAAATGTACATAAAACAAGTGAGAGTGGTATATTCTTTGGTGCCGAATCTTTTATACTCTCCAAAATGTACTTTTTTGCACTTGTTTTTGCACTCACTTGCGAAATGTACAGCTCTTTGGTTTTTTAATGGGGTCCTCGACTGATATTTCAATTCGTTTTGCATGGAGTAGCAAAGTAATATAACATTATTTTTTTCTAAAAAAACTTTGCCTTGGCAAGTACACCCAAATCTTCCGCAGGAGTACAAAATTCACAGGCATTTTTAAAATTTGTTGGTAAAAAAATTAAAGTGACGTTATTTTTTAATGTTAATTATTTAATTCGACTTTTAAAATATTATAATTTAAGGATTTTAGTTCTGGTTCGAGGTCATTATTTTCTTTACTATTTAAAACCATGATATTCTCAGCATAATTTTCAAGAAAATTATTTTTTTGTTTTAAATTTATTTATGCTGGTCATTTTGGCAAGACTTAATCGACACGTGTTTCGGAATTTGTCAGATTCCATTGTCAAGATTATTTAGCAAAAATAGAAACGATTTACTACACTCAAAAAATTATGTAGGTAAATTCCAGTGAATATTCACTTAAAACAAATGAAATTTTTTTAAAAAACCATTCCACTGTTTTTTCATTTAAAATTAAAACACATTACAGTCAATTTTAAATGTAAGTTTAATGACTAACCAAAACATTAAAAAACTACTGAATATTCACTAATTTTGTATTGAAAAGCAGTAAAACTATAGAAGAAATTTTTTACCGCCAAAAATAAATGTAACAAAAATTCATTTTTAAGACAGTAAATTATATTTTTTAAACTACAGAAATAATAAAATTAAATCCTTTATAAAATAAGTGATTTTTCTTTTAAAATAACTTTACTGATTACTTTTTAAAATAACCTACAAACAGTTAATGACATAATTTTCTTAGTGTACAAAGTAGCATTTCGACCTTTAAAATATTATATTTTAAGGATGTTTATTCTGGCTCGAGGTCATTATTTTATTTACTAATTAAAACCATGATATTCTCATAGCATAATTTTCAAGAAAGTTATTTTTTTGTTTTAAATTTATTTATGCTGGACTTAATTGACACTTGTTTCGGAATTTGTCAGATTCCATTGTCAAGATTAATTAGCAATTTACTACAAAGTAATATCATGGTTTTAATTAGTAAAGAAAATAATGACCTCGAGCCAGAATAAACATCCTTAAAACATAAAAAGAAAATTTTATGGACAGTAAAAAATAAATGTTGATGTTTGTTAAAATAAATGAATAATTACTAGGATGGTTTTCAAGTGTTGTATCACTTGTTTTAAATGTGTTTTTCATTTGTTTTAGAGAGAAGGACATATTCTGAAATTTTAAATTTTTTGGGTTAAAAGGGGTGCCTAAGAAATTGCACATTTTGCTGTAGTTTATCTTTCAAATAAAAACGAAAACAGAACAACAAAATATTGCATAATAATTTTTTTATAGGTGTTAAAAAATTGTTAATATATATTAGAGATGGGCACATGAGCAGATTAGAGCGTAATTCACTTGATTGCGTGTGAGTGTTACCGAATTTAATTTTACTCACGTGATTGTGAATGAGTGTGAGTAGAGACAAAAATTGCGTGAGTGAGTGTGCGTGAGTAAGATTTTTGCGTGAGTGAGCTTGCGTGAGTCGATTTTTTTTGCGTGATTTATTTTCACTTCGTATTTCCTTTCATATCAAAAAAGCAACAAAAAAATTTTAAATTTGTTGTTTGTGTTTTTCTGATTGAAGAAGAAAATTGTGTCTTCTAAAGATTAAATTAAATGTGGATTTACCCTAGACCATGGTTTCTGTAGCCACTTCTACGCCATCAGTAGGCAATTACATTAAATTGATTATTTGATATTTGCTAGAAAAATTCTTTATATGTTTTTTATCAACAGACTAGCCTGACATGAGCTTCGAACCTGTGTCGTTACATCACTCATGTTTTGTATACCGAAGCTCTAACCACTAGGCTATACTCGGTGTACAAACATCAGTGACTAAACGTAGTTTGTTTTTAGCTCACAGTAGGTTCCGTGTGTGACGTATGCAGAAAAGCTTTTTCTCTAACTCAAGCAATGCATTTAATCTAGAGACCAACAACAATTTTCTTAATCTTTCATTTACTTTATTTTATGCAAACTAATTTTAAAAAAATGTAAAATTTCGCTGAACTTTAAATTTTGCTGAAAATTTTGAAAGATTTATGAAATTTTAGTTTTTGATTTTTTTTGTATGCATAAGAGTTTTGTGAGTGTGAGTCAACGTGAGTGAAGCTTGCGTGAGAGCACGTGAGTGTGAGTTGTATAAAATTTACTCACGTGATTGTGAGTAGAAAAAATATGTTCGCGAGTGAGTGTGAGTCAAAAATCACTCACGCCCCCATCTCTAAAATAAAGGCTCTTTTTTTGGTTACCAACCCCCCTAAAAACAGAAATATGCATTAAATTATTTTGTAACAAAAATTGGAAAAAATTAAAGTAATTTTTATATTTTTTTGTCCTTTACTAGGCAAGACCACCTCTAGGCGGAGTACCGCAAAATTTTTATATATTTTGGGGTAGAGAAATGGATGTCTTGTGCCCAAATTACACTAGGAATTTTTTTATTGAAAAACCAAATGGCCGGTTATAGAATTGAAAGAGCATACCATCAAGTTAGTCGAATTAAAAAGACTTGAGTTTTATAGAATTTTAAAACGGAAACTAGTTTGTGTACAAAAAAAAGTAATTACTAACTTCTTTTCTCATATCATGCTCACTTCTTTTAAAAAATTACATGTTCACAATAAAATGAAAAAAGTTTCTTAAGTTCTCTTCACTTAAATAAATATGTACGAACACTTTCTTTTTAATCCACTTTTTATTAAAATGTTCTCCCATATTAAATTTCCTAAAGAAAATTGGATTTTCTTCTTAGAAATTATATTAACAAAAAAAAGGACTGTTGAAAATATGATTTTTATCATATAGTCGTAATATCATTTCATATCATATGTAATGTTCATTTTATACACATACTTATTACTTAAATGTAAAGTAAAAAAAAGGAAGATGTAAAAAAACTCTTATAGCTTCCTTTACCGCCATAACAACGTCTTGTATCGTTTAGATAAAAAAATTTTATATATTTATTTTATATGTCGTTAGGATGTGTGGATCTACCTACTTAAGTTCTTTTACAAAAAGAACTTTCAAGTGGTACTAAATTTTTAACTTTTCTTTTTTCTTATTTTGTTAGATGGCATTAATATGAACATTTCCATATCATCTTAAGATTTAATTTCAGTTTTTTTTTTTTTTTGTTCAACAAAGGATAATTACTTTAAAGATACTTTTCTTCCTTTATGTATGCTACAGAATTTAATGGTATTATGGGTATTATAAGTTTATGATGATATTTGAAATGGTAGCTGTATTACTCAATACTCCGTTATGAAATAACTCTCGGCTAAATTTTAATTTTTAATAAAAATTTGGAATTATGCTTCATTAAAACGACAGTAAGCAGCTTATTTTACAATTTTCTTCTGGAAAGACGTTACCCTCAAGTTGCGAACACTTTAAAACTCTTTCTTGATAATGAATCTGGGGTTCCCTACTCCTATATTTTGACGAAAATCAAAATCTTCGATGAAAAATGTGAGTGAGCGATTATATTGCATTTTTTGCCAGGAATAATTTTGGTAATGAGTAGGGATGAAAATGCAAATGCATGTGTTTCGTCGATAGTCTAAAAACGATATCGACCAATTATCTTTCCGAATCAAGAAATTTAAAATGGCATCGATTTGTTTTTGCATATCTATACCCAGGAAAATTTTTCAGAACCGATTCTGACAACACTTGTTCTAGAACAGGTTCTTCGGTAATCATACACTATTACATTTTAATTATTCAGAACAAGTTAAGTGAAAATTGTTGTGAAACATGTTCTCTGCAATCAAAGTTTCATTACATTTTGGTTCTCAGGAATTGAAAAAAAGTTATGTGTCAAAAAAATTTAAAAATAAAATCATTTCCTTTTTTGTTAACCAAGGAAAAACACGAAATTTTCTAATATTATCAGAATATAACCAAAATGCCATTTTGGAGGCGCAAAAGGATATATGTGTGTTAAGAACTGTGAATACTTCATGTCAGATATGATTGTATTTATCTTTTTTTAATAAATTAATGCAATTCAAAATATTTCTTTAATTCTCATTTCAGTTCCAAATTTTACTTCTAGAACCGATTCCAAAGAACAAAAATATGTTCTAATTTTGCTTACAAACACCTGTTGCTTTTGGGACAATCCCTATGTAAAAAGAATCGGTGTTGCACAAGAATTAGAACAGGTTCCAGGGAAGTATAAGTTGTTCCACAATCGGTTCTTTGCAACCGAAAATTTTGCTGGGTATATATAAAAATGGATGTGTGTATGTATGTATGTATGTTCCGTATGGACTCGAAAACGGCTTGACCGATCTTGATGAAATTTTCAGGGAATATTCAGAATAGCCTGGGGAGTAACACTGTAAAATCGGATTTTAGATTTTCCGTCTGTGGGCGGAGGGGCGTGGCAAAATCCAATTTTTGCATTCCACCACTAATGACATCTATATATAAAAAACGGGTGGACCGATTTTGATGAAATTTATATCAAAGATAGTACTAACTGAGTACTCACTATGTGCCAAATCGGACAAAGTAGCGTAAAATGCCATGCAACTTTGTATTGAATTGAAAGTTATTTCAATAATGCAAAAAACGGCTATATGTATGCTCCTTATGGACGCGAAAATGGCTGGACCGATGTTGATGAAATTTTTCAGGAAATATTCAGAATAGCCTAGGGAGTAACACTGTGCAGTCTGATTTTTAATTTTTTGCGTGTGGGCGGAGGGGCGTGGCAAAATCGAATTTTTACATTGCACCACTAAAGACATATATATATAAAAAACGGATGGACTGATTTTGATGAAATTTAAACCAAAGACAGTACTAACCAAGTACTAGCTATATGCCAAGTAAGAGCGTGATCGGACAAATGGGCGTAAAATGCCATGCTTTTTTGCCAGTGGGCGGAGGGATGGGCAAAATCTAATTTTTATATTGCACCACTAATGACATCGATATATAAAAAACGGCTCGACCGATTTTGATGAAATTTAAACCAACGATACTACTAACCAAGTACTAACTGTGTGCCAAATAAGAGCGTGATCGGACAAATGGGCGTAAAATGCCATGCCCCTTTGTATTGAATTGAATTTTATTTCTGCATGCTCCGCAATAACGCAAAAACTGTTGATTTGGTTTTAATTAAATTTTCAGCACTGATAGTATTAACCGAGTGCGGAACTATAGGCCATGTTATACTACGATTGGAAAAAGGGGCGTAAAATGCCACGCCCCTTTGTACTATACTGGACATTGTCTGCCTGTTTCGCAATCACACAAAAACAGCTGAACCGATTCTCTTGACATTTTCACTACATACAGTGCTAACCAATTGCATATGTTGGCCATATAAGATCGTTATTGGAAAAAGGGATCAAAATTGCAACGCCCTTAGTACTATACTGACCACGATTGAACAAAGAGGTGTAGATTGACAAGCCCCTTTGTTTTATACTGAACGTTATATCAGCCTGTTGTGAAATCATGCAAAAACGGATAAGCCGAATGTGTCACTACTGATAGAACTTATCGAGTGGGAACTGTAGGTCATATGTATAGCGCGATTCTTCAAAAGGGTTTACAATATCACTCCCGTTTTTCATAAATAAAAAGTTATTTCCTCCTCTTTCGCAATCACACAAAAACGACAAAACTGCCCAGTCAGAAATTGCCAACCGTACCAAAAATTTTGTGTTGGTACAATATCGTGCTAGCCAAAAATACAACATTGTATAATGTAAAACAGTTTTACTAAAAATATTGTGTTGGCACAACTTTGTGTTTACATAAAACACTACACTATAGATTATAATTTAAAAGTTTAACATTTTTATTTTTTTTAAAAGTTTTCGATTTACATAGACCTCAACTCTTTAATCTAAGTGAACACTTAAGTAGTTGCTTTTTCAACCAATTTGTACAAAATTGTAACTAAAAAGCACTACATCAAGATTTTCAATACATCCCTAAGCAAAAGTTAAATCCAATGTCGTAAATTTGTAAAATCAATGTTATCCCAACGTTAAAAAAAAGTCGAGCGATCGTTGGACACTGTTATCATTTCAACCTCGGAATGACGTCGTAGACTTAGAAACGGGTATGATTCGCCAACGTTGGTACCGTCGCCGCCAACTTCATTCCAACGTTGGCCCGTTTGTATTTTTCTGCCTGGGTGATGTCAATGAAATTTGCAGCACAGATACTAATCGAGGATGCAGCATGGAACTTTAGACTATCACGATTGGATAAAAATGCGTTAAATTACATGCCCCTTTGTACTATACTTAAGGTTATGTCTGTATGTTTCGAAATCACGGCTGAACCGATTTTGTTGAGATTTCTCTATAGATAGTGCTAACTGAGGGTGGAACCAAATGGTACTTGCTGGGCCCGGACCCGTGCTTTAATTTTGTCCGACACTATATTTAAATTAAGATGCAATATAAAATAGTTTTTTTCTTAGGGCCAGCAACGCGGACCGGGTATAGCTAGTATAATATTATAATAATTTGATCCAATGATCAGTTTTTATTTATTTTTCCAATTTTTATTTACAACTCATTTTAAATAATTTTAACCTAACCGAGAACTGGTAACAATGACCGTCGTCTCGTTGAAGCGAAATCGACCAAGGTTTTTGGTGGGAATCGAACCCACGACCCCCTGTTTCATAGGCTAGTACGCTACGAACTAGCATACAGGGGCCCCACTGATAGTATTAACCGATTGAAGAAAAGGGGCGTAAAATGCTACGCCCCTCTGTACTATACTGGACGTTGTCTGCCTGTTTCGCAATCATGCAAAAACAGCTGAACCGATTCTCTTGACTTTTTCACTACATACAGTGCTAACCAAGTGCATATGTAGGCCATATAAGATCGTTATTGGAAAAAGGGATCAAAATTGCAACGCCCTTTGTACTATACTGACCACGATTGAACAAAGAGCCGTAAATTGACCCCCCCCCCTTTGTTTTATACTGAACGTTATATC
This sequence comes from Pegoplata infirma, assembly GCA_963921195.1. Classification (NCBI taxonomy): domain Eukaryota; kingdom Metazoa; phylum Arthropoda; class Insecta; order Diptera; family Anthomyiidae; genus Pegoplata; species Pegoplata infirma. The sequence goes on from CAWUER010000520.1 coordinate 163,695, forward strand.
TGCCTGTTTTGATATCACGCAAAAACGGATAAGCCGAGTCTGTCACTACTGATAGAACTAACCGAGCGGGAACTGTAGGTCATATGTAGAGCGAGATTCGGCAAAAGGGTATAAAATTTCACTCCCGTTTTTCATAAATAAAAAGTTATTTCCTCCTCTTTCGCAATTACACAAAAACGCCAAAACTGATGTCAATGAAATTTGCAGCACACATAGTACTAATCGAGGATGCAGCGTGGAACTTTCACGATTCGATAAAAATGCATTAAATGACACACCCCTTTGTAATATACTTAACGCTATGTCTATCTGTTTCGAAATCAACCAAAAACGGCTGAACCGATTTTGATGAGATTTCTCTAGCGATAGTGCTAACCGAGGGGTGGAACCAAAAGTTACTAGCTGGAACCGGACCCATGCTTTAATTTTATCCGACACTTTATTTAAATTAAGATTCAATATAAAACAGTTTTTGTCTTAGGGCCAGCAACGCGGACGGAGTATAGCTAGTTTTTGTATATTTTGGTAAAAATTTATATTTTTGCATATTTTGATTTTAAATGTATATTTTGTACATATTTCGAACTTTTAAGTGCATATTTTTGCATATTTTGGCATAAATTAGCAATAACACAAATTGAAATTTATTTTTTCCAAAAACTATTTAAAATTTTAACAATTTATTTTAAAAATAAGAAAAACATTTTTTTCTTTTTATTTTTAAGATTTTCTAATTTCTATAAAAAATCTTGCTCATATAAAGTTTTAAATGTTACTATTTTAACCCAGCGTTATTTTTTGCTTTTTAAGAAGTTTTTTCTATGAAAACAAGATTTTGATTGTACACTTTTCATTTTTTTAGTGCATATTTTAAAGTTTTTTAGTGCATATTTTGATTTTTTTAGCATATTTTAAGCGCATATTTAAGATTTTTTAGTGCATGAAAATCTCATCCCTAGTAATGAGTAAATAAAGAAGTATTTACAATCGCGGTATTTAAAATTTGTTTTTTTTTTTTCAAAAGAAAACGCGAAATTTTTAGCTCGGAATTTTAAAGTGCAATTTTTAGAAACAAAAATATTGCAATACCAAAATGAGAATTTAAAGTTTTATTGGATTTTTTTGAATTTTTTCTTCAATTATTTTTTCATATCTTTTATTGTTTACGAGATAAGCTTGAAATGTCATAATTTTGTCATTTTAACGCGATTGTTACAAAAATGACTCTGGCGAAGATTTTGATTTTCTTCGAAATATGGTAGTGGCACACGGATTCATAACGAAGAAACACATTTTGAGTGTTCGCAACTTGAGGTTTAAGTTGGTTGAGTTATCCATCCTAAGTCCAATCAATCCTCTGTATAACCACAAATTCTAAAAATTCTTATAAAATTTGCATTATTTGAATATTTGACTCTCTAACATTGTAAAGCCATTTTCATTCTAAGCACAAATAATATGTTAAGTCTAATCTTGACTTGGCGTAGTTCCTTATTTATTCGGTTTAGTTCACTTTTATATTTTTTTTATTTGTTTGCTTGCCTTTTTGCATATAAATGGTATGCAAATAAGTATGTGTTTATGTTTATATGGGGGTTGTTTAAAATATAAAAATTGTCATATTTTATTAATAATTTGAAAAAATAAAAAAATCATCAAAGTAAAGAATTCAAAAAGAAATGCTAATCCTTAGGGGATACTTTTTTTTTGTATGTTCCGTATAACTAAAATTTGTTAATTTTAATAACAGCGAAAGTAAAGTTGCAAAATCCTGCGATTGTTCACAGAAAAAATTTGAAACAAATTTCAAGCAATAAAAACGCGGATTTAATAAATTTTTTGATTTAAATTCCTCCAATAAAGAACATTTTTATACCAATCATCAAATTGTTGGTGATTAATTTAATTTTTTTCAATAAAACAAACAAATTTTTATGATTTTGATCACAAATTTGATAAATTTTTTATTTATAGTCAATCATTTAACGAATGAATAGTAAGCTTTTGACAAAATTATGACAAAATTGTGAAAAAAAATCATCTTATTTGCTTTCCAATATGTTGCCAACAAAAAAAAAAACTAACAAGGGAAGTATCTCAACCCTTATGAACCGATTTGCCTGAAACTTAAAATATATATAAATGAGACGATTTTAAGGTTGGGGTGTCTCGGCTTTTCGGCCATATCAGTGTTTCAAAATTTCGTTGTCCCCTTATGAAACCATATGGACCTCCGGGAAAATTTCGATAACTCACGAACTAACAGGAATATCCTCTAGAGCAAAAATACGTGTCGACTTAAATTTAATAAAGATTATTTTGTATTCATATGGACATCGTAGCTCTATGTCTTCATATAAATACCCCCCAAAATTTTCACATTTTCATGAAAAAAGTATTTAACGAAGCCAAACTTTTACAAGGTTATGCCACCGTTGGATAGGCATTAAAAAAACCTTTCTTCTCATAAACATCATATAGTTTCTTAGAAAGAAATGGCTGAAAAATCCAAAAAACGATTTTTTCGCCATTTTTTGACCCTTAATCCCCGATATGGCCGATAAGCCGAGACACCCCAACCTTAGAATTGTCTCTTTTATATGTATATATTTCACGTTTCATGCAAATCGGTTCATAAGGGTTAAGAAAACCCCGATTATTTTTTATATTTTTGAATTAATGTGCTCGATTCTGGAATACGATTTCACGATTCACCTAATTTTTTAAAATTTGATATTCTTTCGAATTTTAAGATTTTAAAATTTTTTTCTTGTTACAATTAAAGATCTAGTTAATATCTTAAATAATTACAAGAAAAAAATTAAAAGTCCTAAAATTCGAAAGAATATCCAATTTTTAAAAATTAGGTGAATGGTGAAATCGTTTTCCAGAATCGAGCACCATTGTGTTTTCAATTAAATTAAAACGAAAAAAAAATCTGGTGTATTGAAAATTTATAATTCGACAGTCAAAGAAAATAACGAAAACTTTAATTTTAATTAAAACATTGATTGACTCATTTAAATTTTGTTAACCAATTGATTTAATTGAAAATTTTTAGCCAATAATTTTTTGTGTGTTGTTGATATTTTTTTAATGCCCAATATAAAATGACTCACGAGGGAAGTATCTCAACCCTTATAAAACGATTTACCTTTAACTTAAAATACATATAAAGGAGACAATTCTAAGGTTGGGGTGTCTCGGCGATTTAGTGTTTCAAAAATGGGCAAAAAATTGGCGAAAAAAACTTTTTTTGAATTTTTTAGCATTTTATTTCTAAAAAACTATATCGCTCATTTACTTGTATAGTGTCATAACTCAAAATATGTCGTTTTTGGGTAAACAATACAGAATTATTTGTTATATCCTACTTTATATTGTGTCAAAAATTCGTATTAATATCTTTTAAACTCCGTTTGAGAAGAGACCACGCCATTATAACATTTTCAATGTACGGGCCTTTTGCAATGTAAACCAAGTTTCAATTGTAAACTTTAAACCGGTTTTCTGTAAAATCAAACATTTTGTGTTATGACACTATACAAGTAAATGAGCGATATGATCTTCCCACATTATTTACAGTTATGCACGGTGAGCCTCAGCGATGTTTAGGTTGAACTTTAGTGTCGACGAAAAGTGTAAACGCAGTTAGATTTCCACAAGATTAAATGTCACAAACCTGTTAACAGCGAATTCGTAGCTGCTCGCATTCGCGAGATAATGCGGAATTAGTGTTTTTGTATTTTCTAAAATTTTGACATTGAAGCTTTTAAATATTTTTAAAAACTGAGTATACAGTTTTAATTGTTCTTATTTAAAAGTCACAAAAACATCAAAATCCTATCTTCTTTAGTTCTCGAGAAATCGCTTAATTAATTTTTTGCTGTTTTTGTTTTCGTTTTTTATCTTTGGATAGGTTTCTTCAAAATTTCGTAAAAACATGGTATGCAGTTTTACTTGTGCTTGTTCAAAGGTCACACAGCTGTTGACATCGAAATGGTAGGTGTTAAATTTCGCGAGATATCGCGTAATTTTATATATTTTTTTTTTATTTATTTATATTTCAAACCCGGTTCTTTGGAAATGATAAAAAAAGTGGTTTGAAGTTTGATTTGAGCATGTTGGAAGAAATTAAAACTGCCCACAAAAAAACATAGCTGCTCACTTTCGCGAGAAATAGCGAAAAACAGCTTTTTGGCATTTTTTCTTGTTTTTATTAATAAAAGAAGTTTCTTTAAAATTGTTGAAAAACACGAAATGTAGTTTGAATTGCTATTGATTAAAGGTGATAAGGCTGTTAACATTTAAATTCTAACTGCTCAATTCTTTGAGATATCGCTAAAAAAAACTCGCTAAACTACTATTTATTCATTACTTTGTGTTATTTTTGGTCAGTAAAAACAATTTCTTCAATTACCGACAAAAATGTGGTATGCAGTTTGTGTTCGAGGTTATTAAAGGTGACAAAACTGCAACCATAAAAATTATAGATGATCAATTTCCCGAGAAATTGCAAAATTACTGTTCAAGCTTTTATATTAATTTATTTATTTTTTCTTTAGTGTCTAAGATAAAGAGAAAAAATCAATAAACGACAAATATATGGTATGCAGTTTTAATTTTACGTGGTTGAAGGTGACAAAACTGCTCAAATCCATATCTTGACAGCTAATTTACGCGAAAATTACAATTTTTTTTATTTTGTATTTTTTGGATTTTTGCGATTTTTTGCGAAATTGAGAAGATATGATTTCGATGTTAACTGTTTTGTGACCTGTAAACAAATACAATTAAAACTGTATACTCAGTTTTTAAAGATATTTAAAAAACTTCATTGTCAAAATTTTAGAAAATATAAAAACACTAATTTCGCAAGTGCGAGCAGCTACGATTTTGCTGTTACCTGTTTTGTGACATTTAATCAAGTAGAAATCGAAATGCGTTTACACTTTTTGTCGACACTGAAGTTCAACCTAAACATCGCTGAGGTTCTCCGTGTATGGTAGTTACCAAAAAAAAAAACATTTTTTCCAGAAAATAATTTTTACATAAAAATTTTTTTAATTTAAATATTTTTTTTCGTTTAAAAAGTATATTTTACCTTCCAGTCGACTTATAGGTATCAAACCGGTTCGCTTAAGATGTGCATTTTTGGTGAATTCGGTTAATTTAACTGTAAATAAGAAATTTTGATGAAAAATTTTTTTTTGAAAAAACTGACAGACGGCCGACTGTCATAATTGGAGGTCATAAGTGAGGGTATAAAAAAGCTATATCATGAAAACTAGAGCTGATAGAGGCAAACTGATTACAGATTTGAATTCCAAATTAACTAGAATCAGTTGATAAGTTCAAGGAAGCAAAAATCTTTTTTAATTTTGTCGGGCTGAGTAATCTAAGACTTTTGCAAATTGTAGCAGAATCTGATACTTTTTCTATAGGAAAAATGACTCAGAATCTGAGACTTTTTCTTTAGGAAAAATGTCTTAGAATCTGAGACCTTTTCTAAAGGAAAAATATCTCAGAATCTGAGACTTTTTCTATTGGAAAAATGTTTCAGAATTTAAGGCTTTTGTTTTAGGAAAAATGTGTCAGAATTTAAGACTTTTTCTATAGGAAAAATGTCTCAAAATCTGAGACTTTTCTTTAGGAAAAATGTCTCAGAATCTGAGACTTTTTCTATAGGAAAAATGTCTCATAATCTGAGACTTTTTCTATAGGAAAAATGTCTCAGAATCTGAGACTTTTTCTTTACTTGCGAGCGAATCAAGTCATTGAACAGAATTTTTGAATCACATTTTCTGTGAAATAGTTTTGTACTATTATTACAATATTTAGTTATACTAAAGATAATTCGTTTGTGATATTTTGTTTTTATTTTTTAAGAAGCAACTATCAGTCAGTTCTATCTATAGATTACTAATTTGACTGTGATGCTTCTTTTGGAAAGGGAAAGATTTGTAAGATAGTAAGGCTTCTGTATGGTTTTGAATTTGAATTTGAGGAAAATTTCTTTGGCGGTATGATTTTTTTTGTTTTGTCCAATGAATGTCAAAATAGAAAAGAGGTTTTGTAATTCTTCGAATCTGCATGAAAATATTTTAAAAATCTAACCACAGACTCGAGATAGGGATAGAGCTGCAAAACTATCGATGGTACTATCGATAGTATCGATAGTTTCATTTGAAATGGACTATCGATAGTTTTTATCCGATAGCGATACTATCGCCGAAAAAAAATCTGCTTCAAATAGATTGCCATTTGCTGAAAAATTAATCAAAAAATGAACAGTTGTTAAAATTTTAATATTATTTTGGAATAATCCTACTTTTTAACGTATAAAGGCAATGATGGGAATCTCGTGTTAATGTTGTATCGAAATAAAAGGTCTAAGTAGAATAAGCCGTCACGGTGGAAGATCGCCGTAGTTAGCTAAAATAAAAAGTTTACATCGATAAGCGGAAAAAGTTTTGTGGTATCGCTATGGACCAATTGGTCTATGCGGAGTGCCCCTCTGGCACCGCCACCCTAACCTAACCTAGCTAAAATAGACTGGAATGGCAGTAGGGTATTCAATCGATTAACCGTTAATCGGTTAACCGATTAATTTTGGTCGATTAATTGTTCGAATACTTAAAAATTGTCAATTTTCAAATAACAAATAAATCGGTTAATTTGAGACGATTAACCGATTAACCGAAATTTATTTTTTTATTACTTTTACTTATTTTTTGTGTATTAATTTTTTTGTTTTAATTAAAATCACGGCCCTGATAATAAAACGTTCAGGCCTCACAGAAATTACCAAAATTTCTGGGCATACGGCGTTGTTGTAAAACCCTAGCAATATGTAAAAACTTCTTCTAACAAATATTTCATGAAGGTCCTAAAAATATATTTCGGTTAAAATAAATGGCTCTTGTGACCCCCGGCCAAATTTTTTATACATTGTCACCACCATAAATTTGTCTAACAGCTTTTTATGCGCTAAATCTCAATCTGTCTTTAGAATTGACCTATCTCTTAAAGTTCTTGATATTTAGAGTTTTCGATTTACCATACTCCCAAAAATTAAAATTTTCGCATGTGTTCGAGAACCTATAAAACCTCGATTTTTTTAACCTCAAAACTTTTCAGCACATCTGAAAATAATCATTTTTCTCTTCAGAATGCTTTTGGAATCTTTCAGATATCTTTTTCATCACAGATATATTGGTCGAAGATATTTTGTTAAATTCGTTTATGAAATCCGTTCGTGAGATATCTCAGATTTCTAATTAAGCGTTCTTCGTAAAACATGGGGTTTCACTGTACTTAGGGATTTATAAAAAAATCTTTACTTGGGTTACCATTTTGGAGGGCATTTTAATTAATAAAATACATAAAAGTGCATAAAATTCGGGCCTTGATTTTCAATTTGAGTATACAATTTTTTTTATTCGGTTAATCGAATAATTTAAATTTATCCGATTAATAACCGATTAAATCTGAACCTCGATTAATTATTTGCTCGATTAACCGATTAAACAGGAAACCCGATTAATTGAATACCCTAAATGGCAGTGAACGACAAAAACTGGTATTTGTGTGTTCCCAGCAAAAATAAATCGAGATTTTGGCGACACAGCTTCTTTTTATAGCATACCGAAGCGCATCCAAAGAGCGCTCTTGAGGATGCAGTAAAAGTAAGGGGAAAACATTAAATTTTTTTTTTTAAGATTTTTTATATAAAACTCAAAATATAAAATTATAAAATTATATTTTGATAAAATTAAAATTAAAAAATAAAATTTGATAAAATTTCATACATGCTTTCCTTTTGAATACATTTAACACTTTTTGAATAAAAAACCATGAGTTTTAGGCAAAGACACATGATTTCACTGCATCATTATTGCGCATTAATCAGCGCTACAAAAAGTGCTTCAATCATAACACCTCACATTTTAAATGAAAAAAAAATTGAGTACACCATTTCCACTTTAGTTTCAGAAAATAAAAATTATATTACAAAAAATGTCCAATCATATTTTACGATCTCCAATTATATTTAAAAATGTCCAATTATATTTCAAAAATTTCCAATATAATTGAAAATTTTTTTGTTATAAATGGTAATATCTGAAATATAACTGGAAGTTTCTGAAATATAATTTGAAATTTTCGAAACATAATTGGAAATTTTTTAAATGTCATTGGATCTCTTAGGCGATATTTCTTCCAAATGCTTGCAGTGAGTCAACTGATTTTCAGAATTTTGTAATTTGTATTTCAGAAATAGTCAAATGTGCTTCATCTTTATTCTGCTTAAATCAGCTCTCAAAATATGCACGAATTCACTGCATCTTTATAGCGATTTTTTCAGCGCTCTAAAGAGATGTGAATTCAGAGCATCTTAAGAGCGCTTTTTTTGTGTATCCAACTAGCGCTCTAAAGTGGGACATCGTCTTAGAGAATCATGCATGAATTCAGCACGTTTGGAAGCGCTACTTGACTCGAGTTTCCTTTCCAAAAGCTGCTGCCAGTTCAGCAAAATTTCTGCTGGGTTCAGAAATACCCCGTTTTAACGTAAAAAAACGTAATTTTATTCAAAAACTTACAATTCTTTAAAATATTCGATACTATCGATAGTTTAAAAACAAACTATCGAAAATATCGAATGGGACTACTATCGATAGTTTTGCAGCTCTAGATAGGGAGATGTTTATATCAGTTTTTTGATGCTTTTCAATTCGATTTTACTAAAAAATTAAAATTACTTTGCCAGTTTTTTTAAGATTTTGACTTCTAATCAGGGTTGGCAACCGAAACGAATAACGGTATTGGTAACGGTATTGGTATTACATATATTTTATATCGGTAACGGTAAAGGTAACGGTATTTTTGATTATTTAGGTAACGGTTAACCGTTACCGAAACAACGATACCGGTACGTACCGGTATTATAAATTAATTTTACCAATAATGTTAAAAAGTCAAAAATTTGTTAAAAACACGTAAAAACTCAAAAATTTATTTAATAAAATTATAGAAACTGATAAATTTAATGCATTTTTAACTATAGACTATTAATTAACTCAGAATTTAATTATAATATTCACGCAATATTATAATTCAACAAATAAATTATTGATTTTTTACGTGTTTACAAGATTTCTCTGTCCAATCAGCAGAAATCTCTGCATTTTGAGCCATTTAGAAATCTGCTGATTTTAGCTGAATCGGTTTGCTAAATTTCTGTCTGGATAAACCAGGAAGAGTTTACAGAAAAAGCTGTCAAGACTGCAGACAAATCTACTGATTTAAGCTAAAAAATCCTCTGATTTCAGATAAACAGTCTGAATATCGAAATTGTACTTTATTTAAGTAAAAAATACTTTTTTTGTTAACATCTGTTATAAAAGAAGCGAAGTTTCACTTTGAAATAATAATCTGCTAAAATTTTAACTATTTTTTTTTTAAATTAGCATTTTTTTTAAAATTTAATGAAAGAAATTTAAGTTAAAGTATTCATTTTAGTAGAAAAATCTGGTAAAAGTTTTCTAATTTGAACTGAAAGTAGTTTTACAGATTTTTCGACAGCGTTTTTCTTTAGACTGTACGACTTGGGCTCATTATGTATTTAACTCCAGAGAATCACCTCTCCACGATGATAACGCCAGGCTTGTCTCTTTTTTATAGTCCAGATGTAAAATGCTTTCATTACGTGGTACTTACTTTTCTCTTCATAAATTTTTAGGAAAATTGCGAATATGACAATTGGTTGGACCGATTTTCATATAATTTAGTAAATTGCGAATGTGATCATTGGTTGGACAGATTTTTTCATTGTTTTTGCCCATATAACAATCCGATTTACAAGAACAAAAATTTGTTTTTATTATTTTAAGTACATTTAAAATATTTAACTTTGTTTTTTATGTGCAAAAAATTTAAAATAAGTAATATTAAGACAACCGAAACAAAACCGATATAATACCGGTAAAAATCCGAATAAAGGTAATGGTTTTATATCGGTAACGGTATTTAAATTTTTTTATTTCGGTATTGGTAACGGTAACGCTAGTCAATATTAAAGGGTTTTTAATCGGTAACGGTATTGAAAGGGTAACGGTAGCCAACACTGCTTCTAATACATCATTAGAAAATGTATGAATTATTTTGGAGTACATTTTCTCCCAAAATTTAATTTATACTTTACGTCTTTGATTTTCAATTCTTTATTCATATTAAAAAATCCTTGTTGCAGTTTTTCATATACATTTGATGACAGAACCCACAGAATCGTAACACATTTCGTTTACAAACGAGTCATTTTAATGACTTTAAATCTGACATATTTTCTATGGCACAAAAAAAACATTCTTTTAGTGCCTCTCTCAAATTATAAGTGTGCAATATATCAACTTGCATGTATATTACCAACAGTACGAACAATCTAAATTTGTCATTCTTATGATGTCATTAATTTTTTCTTCTTCGTATGTATTCTTAGCAAAATGTTTTCATCTGTCCAATGTCCATTTATGTCAGTAACATGATATTTTTTTTCAGAAGAAAAAAGAAAACAAGAAAAAACTGAACAGAAACTACTTGGAAATAGTAGCACAAGATAGTTGTATTTTAAAACATAAATATACTGTGATCGGATAGTATTGAGAATTGTTATAACCTCCATAAAATAAGGGTGCTGGAATTTAGTGTTCTGAATAACACTTAACAACAAATTTTGGGTCATCACTTTGAATTTCAATGGCTCCAATGAATGTGAAATGAAAGAAGACCATTTGATAAACAAAACATCCAAAGAGTTTTACAAAGTTAGTTTGAACTTAATTTTTATGGCCCGCTGAAGTTTTTAATTTTTTATCAAAGGCACTTGAAAAATATGTCCAAAAAAGCGAAATTTTTTGTATATTTCAAATTTCTCAAAAACCTATTTTAATAAAAAAGTTAAGAGACCGGATTTGTGACTGGGAGTATAACTGTAATATTTGTTTACAACCAAACTGTGCTCTAAATAACACTGTGCTACAAAAAACACAAAATCGAATATACTTTTAAAATGAGGTAGTTAAGGTTGTAGGTCTCGTCGAAAAGATCACAAAAATGCCCATAAAACTTGCAGACACCCTCAAATTTTAAAGTTATTGTCAAAAAACGTTTTTTGGGATTTTTCTCACTAAACCACGTGTAACTTAAAAATTGTTCAACCGATTTTAAATTTTTTAACTGTTTTAGAAGAAGGATAGGGCTTTTCATGTGTGTGAATTGGTCTATACATATGTATAGAGATATATATTGATTTTTTCAACAATATCTAATTTGTTGTTATTTTTTGAAAAATTTTTGAGTTTATCGATTTTTTTCTGCTATAGTTTGTTCAACAACATTTATATTAATAAACGTGTTCCTATAGAAAATTTAATTGTGAATGCGATGAGCTTTATGCCAAAAAAAAAAAAAACGGATAACAATTGACGGAGTTGTGCTAATTTTTCTAAAAAAGAAAATCAAGGTTTTGTATGAAAAATAAACGAACATACTGAGAGTTCGCGTATCATTATTTTAAAGGTTTTTGACCTCCTGAATTCGAATTTGACCTTGAAATTGCGCTATCTTATTAAGTTTTTTTATGTTTATGTTAAATATCTCAAAAAAACTGACGAGATAGAGCAATTTAAAGGCCAGATTCGGATTCAGCGCGCCAAAAACCTTTAAAAATATTGTACATGACCGTTTATGATAAATTTATTTTTTTTGTCTGGGTTATCTGAACGGCGATTTCCGGCAAAAAATTTTCTTTTTTAGAAAAATTAACACAACTCTGTCAATTATTATCCGATTTTTTCCGAATAAAGCTTATCGTATTTAGAATTAAATTATATTTCAAAAAACGCTCATAAATATAAAGGTTGTTAAACGAACTATAACAGAAAAAAATCGATAAACTCGAAAAATTTTCAAAAAATAACAAAAAAATTTGATTTTATAGAAAAAATCAATAGATATCTTTCTTTTACGTATTGATCAATTCACACACATGGAAACCCTATCCTTTTTCTATCCAAAAATTTAAAATCGGTTCAAAATTTTCTGAATTACACAAGGTTTAGTGAGAAAAGTCACAAAAAAAAGTTTTTTGACAATTACTCTAAAATTTGAGGGTGTCTGGCAAGTTTAATGGGCATTTTGTGATCTAATCGACAAGACCAACAACCTATACTATATCACATCAGAAGTATTTTTTCACTGTAGCACCGTGTAATTATTATTCTATATAAATAAAAATCAATTGTCGTTCGTTGGTAACCGCATCAGTTAAGAACGGCTGGACCGATTTGGATTTTTTTTTTTTGAAATGTTTGTCATAGTCCAACTTAGGTTTTTACGTAAAGAAAAATTAACCACGCCCACTTTTACGCCCACTTTTTTCTATTTATCTAAAATCGGAAAACAGCTGCACCGATTTGGGTAATTTTTTATTTAAATAACCGTAGCATTCCAATTTAAGTTTTTACTGAAAGAAAAATCGACCACGCCCACTTTTACGCCCACTTTTAAATTTTATTTAATGAATTTTCATCATATTTCAACTTTGGTTGTACGATAAATACAATTGACCACGCCCACTTTGGCTAATTTCTGTTGAAAATGTTTGTCATAATTCAACTAATTGTAAGTTTTTTAAGGATAGTAAAATTTCCCAAGCCCAATTTTTTTCTTTATATTGAAAGAACTAGAACGGCTAAACCGATTTGGGGTTAGTCCGCAAAAGATTTTTAATAAACGAAAAATAATCCACGCCTACTTTTACTCTCACTTTCCCCGATATATTTTAAATCATGGAATGGCTGCATCCAACGGCGTATGCAGGACTGTTTTTTCAGGGCCCAACAACAACAACAAAAATTTTTTTGTTGTTTTTTTCGTGAGATATGTGTTTTCCAATACATATAAAAAAAATATTTTTTTGTTGTTGTTGTTGGGCCCCCCCTCTGTATACGCCGATGGCTGCATCACTTTGTCTAATTTTGTTTTTTTTTTTTTTTTTTGCTCGCAACTAAGATTTTTCGGAAAGAACAATTTTACATTTCTACATCCACCTTGAATGGATGATCTGAGTTGGTAAAATTCAAATAAGGTTTTACGGTAAGAAATGTTGTCTGGTTAAACTCTTTTTTTCGATATATATAAAATTTGCTGTATAGAAAAAGTAAAATATAGGCCGCTGTTCCAAAAAAAGTAATTCACATAAAAAATGTGAAAATGAAAATTTCCGAATTTTTTTGGTGTTCTAGATTTCACATCCGAATTTCTTTTTCGTTTTGTTTCACATAAATAAAATTTGGTGAAAGTAAAACGAACGCATTTTTTTCCTTATAATTTTTTAAATTTAAATTATTCGATTTTAACTTCAAATGAAAACGTGATCAACATAACACTAAACTTGATTTCATGTGATTCGGAAATTTTCATGTGAATTGAAAAGTTGTGAAAGACAGAACAGAGGCCATAGAATAATAAAATATAAATAAAAATCAAATGTAGGTCGTTAGAAATCGCATCACTTGAGAACTAACCGATTTGGATAATATTTTTTTTTCGATTTGACTTAATTTTTAAACGGAAAAAGGTTTCACTCCCACTTTTATTTCGATATATCTAAAGTAGCAGAACGGCAAGGACGAGTTGGCTATTAGTAGTATTTGTTGACGTTCGTAATCAGTGTTGCCAGAACTTGGTTATCAAAAACGGCTAAATCCTTTTAAAAAAACGGCTAAAAAACGGCTAAAAAATGGCTAAAAAAAGGCTAAAACATATATTTTACTTTTTAAGAAAAACTAATGTAAATTCATATTTGTACCGTTTTTGATACATATATTAAAATAAGGAGATCTTTTGTTACTGTTTTGGCATATTTTAGGTAAAATGAAGAGTGTTCAAAACACTTTTTGAATGATTTAAATATTTTATATTAAAATTTTTTATAAAAATATATATAAAAATTTTGACTACAAAAAATTTATTTAATTAAAAAATCTTTTTTAGTTATTTTGGCTTAAAAAAACTTTTCAACACGTGAATTCGAGGGGAACTTTTTACCCTTGGGACTGTTTTCGCTGTAACCTGACCAGAAGAATTGCTAAAATATATATGCCACGAGTTAGCAATTAGCCTTCAAGTTAAGTTTTGGACGTTAGCGTATTTTTAAAAGACAGAGAAACGGACATTGCTAGACCGTCTAAAATTTAGTATAATGTTCATGGTATGAATATGACAAAAATTTACGTGATTTCATTCCAGACTAGTGTTAATAAAAACTCAAATATATGAAAAACAATTACCTACTAACAAAACAATCCAACATTTAAAATCCTTCTGATGAAAACACAATACAAAAGTGTTTGAAACCGGTTTGGGAATACCAGAAATGTCTATAATTTTTAAAAATTAAAATTTCTCTTACATTTTTCAACTTAAACCTTTATAACAAATAGTATTAGAGTCTGTGCTCGATCTGTATAAACTTAAAACCCAATTAATTCTCTATTTTAGTACAAAAAACACACTAAAAATTACTTTTTAACCGAAAACTCAAAAATGGCTAAAAAAACTGCTAAAATATTTTCGAAAATGGCTAAAAAAACGGCTAAGAGCTAAATGCCTTTTTCTCCGGCTAAACGAGTTCAAAATGAGCTAAATCTAGCCGGAAAATGGCTAAATTGGCAACACTGTTCGTAATAGTACAACTAAGGTTTTTACGGAAAGAAAAATGTCCACTCCTATTTTTTCCAATACATCGTAAATCGGAGAGCGACTGGCCTGATTTGGTAAATTTTTTCTTTAATGGTCAATAAAGTCCAAGTAAGGATTTTACGGAAATTTTTAGTGTCCACCCCACTTCAAAGCCCACATTTTTCAATATTCTAAAAATTGCAACACTTGAGAACGCCTCGACCGATTTGGCTAATTTTTTTGTTTTAAATATTCGTAATAGTCCATATAATTTTTCGGAATGAAAAATTGTCCTCGCCCACTTTTTTCCATATATCTAAAATTAATTTTTACTTTAATCCGATCTATTAAAAAAAAAATATTTCTTAATAGATTCACTTTTGTCTAAATATGTCGACTACTTATGACCGGACCGATTTTTTATGTAAATTATAGTTCGTATTAGGGTTTTCAGGAAATATAAATGAGAAAACTGTCCCGGAAAAATTGAAAAAAATTCGGGAAAACTATAAAGGTTACGAGGTGGTGTTGTTCGTAATGATTCTAAAAAAGTTTTAAAATTTGTATAGTTCGCAATGTCGAAAACAAAGTATTTTTTTAGTTCCTAAAATATAATTGAAGATGATTATCTGCCTAATCGGGTATTTAAAACCACGCCCACAAATTTTTCAAAGCCAAGAAATTCATTAAATTTTTTGCAGGGCTATATGTTTGAAGCCAGACGAAATATAACACTGATCTTTTATTTGGGCCAGCAACGCGGACCAGGCCAGCTAGTTATAATCTAAAAACAAGTAAGAAAGTTATATTCGGTCAAGACCGACCATATGATACCCTACACCGGTGTTTTCCGGAAAATAGGTCCCAAGTCCAAACATGGACCGATTGAATCTGTCTTTTGTTAGATCTTTATTTAGTGTCGAAAACACACACAGATCAAATTTTAGTGGAATTTGTTTATTTTTTTTTGCCAATAGACCGATTTAACTGAATATCGGTCGAAATTTTTTAACATCAAAAAATAAATTTTTTATCAAATATTTCCATTTTTATGAATTTTAAGGGAATTATGTAAATATTGGGAGGGTAGTTTGTATGGGGACTACCAGAAGGACTGAAAATTTAAATTGATGATCAAAGCAATATCGATTATAACACGGTTATAAGAGTCATTTAAGCGTAATCCAAAGGGGGAGTTTGTATAGGGGCTTGGTCTTAACATGAACCGATTTTCTCAAATTTCAATAGGCTTCGTCCTTGGGCTAAAAGATTCCTTTATTTCAAATTTCAAGTCAATTGATTGAAAATTGGGACCTGTATCGTGCTTAAACCGATAGATGGACAGACGGACGGACAGACAGACGGACGGACGCACATCACTAAATCGATTAAAAAAGTAATTCTGAGTTGATCGGCATACTTGAAGGTAAGTCTAGGACCATTATTTCGGGTAGTTACAAACATCAGCACAAACTCATTATACCCTGTACAAGAGTGGTGTAGGGTATAAAAATACTTAAGTATTAACAGTTTGTTGAAAGTTTTTTGTTTCTCATACAGTTTTTTTGAGTTCTCATTTTGTTTATAGTTTTATGTATGTATATTAAAGGTTTGTAATAAACTTTTTTGAATTCTTTCACTGACAAAGCCTTTATGGCATAAATATGTTTAGTTGGAAAAGTTTAAAGAAATATTTTTTAAACTACTTTATTTAAGAAAAACATTTTTTTTTAATTTTTTTTTAAATGTGTTTTTTTAATTATTAATTTTTTAATTTATACAATGTAAATTTTAATTGGTGTCGAAATTTTTTAAATTAAATTTTTTATTTATAAGTATAATAAAAATGTTAATTATTTATTTTTTTAATTTTTAATTGAATTTTTTAATTTATAGTATTAGTTTTTTAATTAAATAAATATCCATTTATTTTTAATTAACGACATACAAATGTTTTTAACTTATATGCGCATTTTAGTGATTGTTCCTGATTTAATTAATTTTTTTAATTAAATCTACGAATTTTTAATTTTTTTTCTTTGTACGATAATTCTACATAGCAAAAGTCTTAGAATCTTATATTTTTCTACAAAAAGTAGCCCGAATCTTTAAATTAGATGAAGAAATAATGGGATTTAATTTTTAAAAGTTTTTACATAAAAAATGTTTGTTCTGAATTTGATTTTGTTTAAAAATTTTGTATAAAAATTACAAAATTTTTGTTTTTGAAAAATATTTCTGAAATTAAAAGTACTTAATCTGAAAAATATATATGAGAAAATGTTTGCGAATCTAATATTATTTGTTTTAAAATGACCTACAATGTTCTACAATTTGAAAAAAAAAAATGCCACAGAAACGGAAAATTTTTATATCTGAAAATCGATTTGAAAGTTTTTGTGATTGAAAATTTTCTTTATACTTAGATTGAAATACATTGACTTAAAAAAAAACTGCTAAACCGATTTTGATTATTTTATAAGTTTCCCATCACTTTAAAAAAAAATGCCGTTTTTACGGCGACACGAAATAACTCCCACATGAAATAACTCCCACGAAATAACTCCCAATGAAATAAATCCCACCAAAAATGAAATATGTCCCAATGGAGAAAAATATGAAATAAGTCCCAACCACAATGAAGAAACTTCCACCTACAAAATGAAATAAGTGCCAATGAAATAACTCCCATTAATAATGAAAGAAGTTCCAATAAAAAAAATTAGAAATCTCAACAAAAATTATTGTTGATACAATACAAACAAGTTATAATAACTGCCAAATACGAAACTTGACGGCTGATTTGTTTTTTTCACAGTTTTTTGAAAACATGCAAAAATACATTGTGTGTTCTATTTGACTTGCTTCGGATACATTCAAACATCGCGGCGATGTTTTGCAACAATTTTTGGTACCAATTTTTCGAGTGCGGTCCTTTTTGCGACAAATTTGTATGTTACCGAAAATTTAAAAAATTTAATTGCAATCTGTTGTAAAAAGCGCCGCATGCGAAAATTTGGTACCAAAAATCGCCGCGATTTTTGGTACCAAATTTTGGCATGCGGCGCTTATTGCGACAAATTTGTATGTTACCGAAAATTTAAAAGATTTAATCAGAACTTGTTGTAAATCACCTCGGTTTTTGTGTACCAAATTTTCGCATGCGGCGCTAATTGCGAAAAATTTGTATGTTAACGAAAATTTAAAAGTTTTAATCAGAACTCGTTGTAAAAAGCGCCTCAGGCGAAAATTTGGTACCAAAAATCGCCGCGATTTTTGGTACCAAATTTTCGCCTGAGGCGCTTTTTACAACAAGTTCTAATTAAATCTTTTAAATTTTCACCTGTGGTGCTTTTTTCAACAATATTGTATGTTATCGAAAAACTTTCTATGTTATCGAAAACACAACCCGTTGGATAACTTTCGCGTTCTCCGTTTTTTTATAACAATTTTGTATTCCAACGAAAATATTTTCGGCTGCAGTGCGCTCTTACCTCAAAAATCCTTGCCAGTTTTGGTAGCAAAATTTCTAAAACATACAAATTTGTTAAAAAAGCACTTAGTCCTAAATTTGGTACCAAAATCACAACGAATTTTAATTTATTAATAATAATATTCTATAAGTCAAAATG
The DNA here is from genome assembly GCA_963921195.1 of Pegoplata infirma. NCBI lineage: Eukaryota > Metazoa > Arthropoda > Insecta > Diptera > Anthomyiidae > Pegoplata > Pegoplata infirma. Next base: position 182,069 of record CAWUER010000520.1, read on the forward strand.
TTCCAGATACTTCCACCAACAATGAAACAATAGTGGGAGTTATTTCATCGCTATTGTCGCTATATAGAGTTCATACGAAAGAACTCCCACCGAAAAAATTATGAAATAACTCCCAACAAAAATGATAAAAGTCCCACTAAATTGGGAGTTTTTTCATATGAAATAACTCCAAAATTTGTATGGAGTTTTTTTTGGGACTTGTTTAATTTTTTATGTGGGAGTTATTTCATGTGGGAGTTATTTCGTGTCGCCGTTTTTACTCATCCCGTCAACGAGAATCAATGATTTTTTTCGAAGTAAAAAAATGTCCCCAAAAAAACGCTATTTTTTTTGTAGGAATTATTTGAAGAATCTCAAATATTTTTTGATCTTACTATGGTTGTACAGTAAAAATGTGTAGGTATATATTTTTCAACAGTAGATGTGCATATGACAAATGCACTCATAAACTAACAAATGCAATCTTAAGGAAAGGAGAATTATGTTGTAGCAGCTACTGAAGATAAGTATGATGATTGGGAGTATGGACGATGGACGATGGAACAATGATATCCAGCAGTAGTAGTTTTTCGTTTGATGGTAAATGACATATCTTTAGTAGGAGTCATTTTTTTGTTCCTTTCTGTTTGTGTAGTATATTGTCAACAACAATATATAACAGAATATCATACATCACGTTTGCTACTTTTTTTTTATATTCTGTAGTAAATTCTTCGAGTAGAAACCAACTTTATCGTTGTAGCATTTTTTTTCAGTCGTATGCTCCTAAAAACAGACAACATCAACAACAACTTGACTCCACCATAGTAGTGTAAATGCAAGCAAACACAAAAAAATATACAGTAAACATATCGTTCTGACATTTACCATTAATTTCGGTTACAACTCAACACTCTATGGGTCTGTTACTATGACTATTGCCACTTCTACTAGATCTAGATAGAAAACTGTAATGTGCTTGGTATACATAAAGATGCAATTTTTGTATGCTACTTTTATACACGTATGGTAAAATTACAGAAAAATGTGTTATTTGACTACACAGAAAGAATTGAAAACGAATTTCAATTACGAAAAATTTTTTGATTAAAGTTCCTCCGATCAAGAAAACTGGTAAACACTCAAAGAAAAACGCTCCATCATATTGATGAAACGGTTTCATCACTTGCTGTCATCAATTTTTATGATAAATTTCATCATATTGATGTAACTTTTCTTCATAAAAATTGAAGAAAAAAGTGATAAAACATTTAATCATGTAATCAATATGCCTTTTTTTTAAAATGATAATTACTTATCATTATGTTTGAAAAATGTTGCAGGACGCCACCTCAGTTTGACTTTAGAAGCTACCGACTAAAAAAATTATATAAGAATTAATGTTTTCATTTTCTTGAAACCAAAAAGGTTTGTAACTTCGATTTGTAACTTGGATAATAATTCACCTGCTGGTGAATAAAAACGGGTTTCCCAAGCTGGTGAATAAAAATGTCTGCGATGTTTATACTCTTGCACAAACCATTGAATCATGATAATGTTTTGCTGTATAAATTGTTGTTCTTTCCAAACTACTATTTTTTTGGTGATTGGGGGGGAGGGGGCAAATTTCCTCTCGAATATGTGTTTAAAACTTCATTCTTAAACCATGTTTCCATTCAAATCGAAAACACTTGATTTGAGCAAAACACTTCGAGCTGTTTCCACTCAAGTTGAAGTGATTTGTAACGTCAAACTAATTACGAATTTTCGTAATTAATTTGACATTTTCTCCACAGAATAGTTAAAACAACAAAATTAGGAAAATAATTACCAAAAACAATTAATTTTGTAGTTTATTATAAGTAAAAAAAGATTTTTAAACAACTAATTGTAAGTTATTTTAATAATAAAAAAAAATTAAATGTATTCTTCTTCTAGCGAACAATCACTACGAATAAATAGCTTTTATTTTCGAACATAAAATACGGTGTTGCACTGACCAAACAAGTGGTGAGTTTACAAAGTCGACATATTTTGTAACAAAACACCCAATTTGAGATGTTTTGCGCATATGAAAAATGTATGGGAAAACATGTAGAAAATGACATGGCTTCCTCAAAACACTCTGATTTGCCCAAATCATGCCACTGGAAACATAATATTATTCTTTTTGCACTAAAGAAATGCAGGTTTATCATAGTTTAATTTTTTTTTATTTTACGCCCATAAAAAACGATTTTTCTACCGAAAAAATTACATTTTCTAGTTCTCAGGGTCCAAGTGCAGGACTTTGAACTTCTTTTAGCATATTGCATTTGTTAAACAAAACGACAAAAAATCATGTAAAAAAATTATATTTTTCAGAGGTTGGTTTAGTTCTTCAAGGGAGAACTTTTTCCCCCTGGTCCGATTTTTCCCATTTCCGAACTTAACCTGCCTAGGACCATAAACATATTCTTTCCAAACTTGAAGAGTCTAGCTCTTTTATTTTGGACTGTATCGTGTTAACTACAGACGGACGGAAGGACATGGCTAGAATGTCTTAAAATCGATCACTGATCAATAGTATATACACTTTATGGGGTCCCCGACCGATATTTCGATGCGTTACACGGGAATAACAAAGTGAGTATACCCCTATACTGTAGTTGGAGGGTATAAAAATCAGAGTTGGGGACGAATCATTACCATTGAGTTTTCATTAACAAACTAATTACGAATTTTCGTAATTAATTTGACGTTTTCTCCATAAAATAGTTAAAACAACAAAATTAGGAAAATAATTACCAAAAACAATTAATTTTGTAGTTTATTATAAGTAAAAAAAGATTTTTAAACAACTAATTGTAAGTTATTTTAATAATAAAAAAAAATTAAATGTCTTCTTCTTCTTCTAGCGAACAATCACTACGAATAAGTAGCTTTTATTTTCGAACATAAAATACAGTGTTGCACTGACCAAAACAAGTGGTGAGTTTAAAAAGTCGACATGTTTTGTACCAAAACACCCAATTTGAGATGTTTTGCGCATATGAAAAATGTATGGGAAAACATGTAGAAAATGACATGGCTTCCTCAAAACACTCTGATTTGCCCAAATCATGCCACTGGAAACATACTATTATTCTTTTTGCACTAAAGAAATGCAAGTTTATCATAGTTTAATTTTTTTTTATTTTACGCCCATAAAAAACGATTTTTCTACCGAAAAAATTACATTTTCTAGTTCTCAGGGTCCAAGTGCAGGACTTTGAACTTCTTTTAGCATATAAAAATGTTGCATTTGTTAAACAAAACGACAAAAAATCATGTAAAAAATTATATTTTTCAGAGGTTGGTTTAATTCTTCAAGGGAGAACTTTTTCCCCCTGGTCCGATTTTTCCCATTTCCGAACTTAACCTGCCTAGGACCATAAACATATTCTTTCCAAACTTGAAGAGTCTAGCTCTTTTATTTTGGACTGTATCGTGTTAACTACAGACGGACGGAAGGACATCGCTAGAATGTCTTTAAATCGATCACTGATCAATAGTATATACACTTTATGGGGTCCCCGACCGATATTTCGATGCGTTACACGGAAATAACAAAGTGAGTATACCCCTATACTGTAGTTGGAGGGTATAAAAATCAGAGTTGGGGACGAATCATTACCATTGAGTTTTCATTATCATTAATCTGTTCAATGTTAATGATTTTTTATTTTCATTTGAAATTCTTTACACAAAGTTAATGAAACTCCTTTTTTCAATTTCATTTGTTTACAAATTGTCAATGAAATAGAATTTTAGATTTTATTGACAATGTTAATGATATGCCCCATATATGTACGTACATTTTATACCCTCCAACCACAGTATGGGGGTATACTCACTTTGTCATTCCGTGTGTAACGCATCAAAATATCGGTCGGGGACCCCATAAAGTATATATATTATTGATCAGTGATTGATTCTAAGATATTGTAGCGATGTCCGTCCGTCCGTCCGTCCGTCCGTCCGTCTGTCTGTCCGTCCGTCTGTAGTTAACACGATGCAGTCCAAAATAAAAGAGCTAGACCCCTCAAGTTTGGCACAAATATGTCCCCCTTGAAGAACTAAACCAACATCTAAAAAAATACACATTTTAATATGTTTTTTTGTATTTTTGTTAAATAAATGAAACATTTGGTATATTTATGGGAAGGTGCTCTCAACGTCACCCACAGACCCCATCAACCCCCCCCCCCCCCAAAAAAAGAAACCGCCCCAGACAAAATTTTGTTTTTAATTTTTTTTACATTTTGGAGGGTATAAAAGATTCGGCACAGCCGAATTTACCACTCTCACTTGTTTTTATTATGACAACCTTTAAAAATAAAAAAAAAAAAACTATTAATTTTTTTATTTCTTTGAGAAAATCTGTTGTTTTGCTACGTAAGCGAAAGGGATTTTCTTTAAAAAGCGCAATTTTCAATCGATCCAAGCAAAGGACGTTAAACTTCTGACGTAGAAAACTTTAGTTGCGTTTTTAAGATATTGGCTTTGTTCTTCAAGAAGGGACCCAAATACCCAAGATCCGATTTCGTTCATTCAGGCAATTAACCAGCCAATGATTTATTTATTTGTGGCAAGTTTCAGGCGTCTAGCCTTTTCAGTTTGGAATGCATCGTGCTTTCTTAGACGAATGGACATCGATAGGATGTCTCAGATTCTGAGACATTTTTCTATAGATAAAGTCTTAGATTCGAGACCTTTTTTATAGAAAAAGTCTCAGGTACTGAGATATTTTTATGTAGAAAAAATCTCAGGTTTTGAGACATTTTTTCTTTAGGAAAAGTCCCGGATTCTGAGACATTTTTTTTATAGAAATAGTCTAAGATTCTGAGACATTTTTTATAGAAAAGTCTTAGATTCTGAGACATTTTTTTATACAAAAAGTCTCAGATTTTGAGACATTTTTCCTTTAGAAATAGTCTAAGATTCTAAACCATTTTTTCTACAGAAAAAGTCTCAGATTCTAAACCATTTTTTCTATAGAAAAAGTCTCAGATTCTAAAACATTTTTTCTATAGAAAAAGTCTCAGATTCTAAGACATTTTTTCAGAAGAAAAAGTCTCAGATTCTGAGACATTTTTTCAGTATAAAAAGTCTCAGATTCTGAGAAATTTTTTTCTATAGAAAAAGTCTCAGATTCTGAGACATTTTTTCTGTAGAAAAAGTCTCAGATTCTGAGACATTTTTTCTATAGAAACAGTCTCAGATTCTGAGACATTTTTTCGATAGAAAAGTCTCAAATTCTGAGACATTTTTTCTATAGAAAAAGTCGCAGATTCTGAGACATTTTTTCTATAGAAAAAGTCTCAGATTCTGAGACATTTTTTCTATTGAAAAATCCCAGATTCTGAGACATTTTTCCTATTGAAAAAATCTCAGATTCTGATATATTTTTCTATAGAAAAAGTATCAGATTCTGAA